>JAENPR010001308.1:0-174631 GCA_018135685.1 Themeda triandra | reverse complement strand
ATGGGCCCGGTGTCGCGATGCGGGCCCGAGGCCATGTAATAGTATAAATAGCCCGAGTGGCGTGAGGAAAAAGTTAGCTAGTTTACGAGAACAAATTTCGAACTCCCTCCTTTCTCTCCCGAACTGCCTCTGTTCTTCCCCAATTCCCCAATTGCTGTTGCTAATTCTTCCCCGAATTCACCAAATTATCAATCTATCTTGCTACAATTGATTTGGTTCTTAACAATTGGTATCTAGCTCCACCGATTCCCGGCCACAAATTTTTTTTTCCCCACCACTGAAATTCGTCGTCCTGGCTCCCGGGCGCAAGCCGAGCAAACTGCAATCCGCCATGGCCACTTCTCTGGAGGAGATCTCGTCCAAGTTCGAGGAGATGCGCGTCACGATGGAGAGCTTCGCGACGGCGTCCCGCCAGTTCGCCGGCCTCGAGGACATGGTGAAGAAGACGCTGGACTCGGTCACGGAGATCCGCAACAAGCAGACGGAGTCGGAGTTGATCCTCGCCGACATGGTGACGAAGGCCGAGGGCTTCAACACGGCGCTCACCAACACGACGACGCGCGTCGACGGCCTCCTGCGTCGCGTGGACGCCATCGACATCGACGGCGCTGGACCTGCGCCTGGCCCCGGCGTGCTCGGCGTTTTGCCGCAGTCGGGTGGTGGCGGAGCACCTGCTCCTGTTGCGGGTGGCACGCCGCCCGTCGTGTCCACCCTGGTCGGACAGCCTCCTTCCCGGATGCTCGACCTCAATCGCATGCCCGCGTCTACGTCATCCACACCGACGAGAGACGCGGCGGCGCCCAACGGGAGTGGCGAGCACGGCGGCGGGTTTACCCGGCCGCCGAACTTCGGCAAGGGTACGTCTCACGAATCATTCTCTGATCCTGCTCTTAGGCCTCCTCCATTTCCGAAATTAGAGTTCCCGAAATTTGATGGGTCTAGTCCTAGAGCATGGCGTGATGATTGTCTCAATTATTTCAAGGTATATTGTGTTCATCCTTCTCTGAAGACAAGGTTCGCTGCTCTGAATTTTGTGGGATCTGCGAAGACGTGGTTACACACTGTGGAAAGGCGGGGCCGAATTACTGATTGGGATTCATTATGTCAGTTGGTGCTCGACCGCTTTGATAAGAATCAGTACCCTGTTGTGCTTCAGCAGTTCGAGTCTCTGATTCAGGATGGCTCTGTTGATGAATATACTGTTGCTTTTGAGAAGGCAGCCCATAATCTGTTGCTGTATAATGAGGGATATGATGAGACTTACTTTGTCACAAGATACATGACAGGTCTCAGGGAGGAGATTAGGGGTGCCATTTTTCTGCATCAACCTACTAATGTGGACACAGCTAGTGCATTAGCTCTGTTGCAGGAAGCTGAATTGACAAGGTACAAGCCCAAGGTGCAGTCTAAGGCATTCAAGCATCAGTTTGACAAGGCCAAAGCTGTTGATTCTGACAAGAGCAAGCAAGCCAGTACATCTACTGAATCTGGTGATAAACTGGCATCTCTGAGAGCTTACCGAAGGAAGAATAATTTGTGCTTCAAGTGTGGAGGTAAATGGAGTAAAGATCATCAATGTCCAGCCCAAGTTCCTATACATGTTGTGGAGGAGTTATTAGATGCTATTGAAATGATGAACTGTGGGGATCCTGAAGAAGATGTTGAGATTCAGGAGGACACCATGCAGCGTGGATCAAAGGATGCCTGTGACTTTGCCAAACGTATGCGGACTGCGAAGAGCGTGTGGCCAAATTGGCAAGATTCCTGTGCTGATTTTGGTGGACTCTGGGAGTGTGGCTACTTTTATCAGTACATCTTTGGCTGAGCAAGTAACTCATGCTTTGTCAGCTTGTCCTCCAGGGCAGTTTACTACTGCAAATGGTCAACAAATGATTTGTGATCAAGAGGTGAAGAAATTGCATTGGTCCTTTCAGGGATATTCATTTGTGTCAAGAGCTGGAGTGTTACCTCTCAAGTGCTTTGATATGATTATTGGCCAAGATTGGTTGGAGTCAGTCAGCCCCATGTGGGTGCATTGGGGAACTAAACTGATGAAGTTCACTCATAAGGGCCAGAGAATTTCAATACAAGGCCTACAGAACGCTGATACTCAGTGCACAAAAATTCCTGCTGTGAAGTTGCAAGGTCTGTTGAACAGGAAGGCTGTGCTTCATTGTGTTCAAATTTCAAGTGCAGACAGTCAGCAAATGATTGATGATGCTGTGATTCCTGAATCATCAGTAGCTGCTGTTCAGACTGACAGTGTGCCTGATGAGGTGAAGCAGCTACTGGCTAATTATGAAGACTTGTTTGCTACTCCAGTGCACCTGCCTCCACCCAGGCAATTTGATCACCATATTGATTTACTACCTGGTTCTGTTCCTGTGAACATTAGACCCTACAGGTACTCTCCCCAACAAAAAACAGAGATTGAGCAGCAGGTCAAAGAGATGTTAGCTGCTGGCATTATCAAGCACAGTACCAGTCCTTATGCCTCTCCAGTGTTATTGGTAAAGAAAAAGGATTCTACTTGGAGATTCTGTGTAGACTACAGGCTATTGAATGCTCAAACTGTTAAAAATAAGCATCCCATGCCTGTAGTTGAAGAGCTATTGGATGAGTTAGCTGGGTCTCAATGGTTCACCAAGTTAGATTTCAGAGCTGGATACCATCAAAACTGTGTAAATCAGGCAGATACTCATAAGACTGCTTTCAAGACACATGAAGGACTGTATGAGTTCCTGGTCATGCCATTTGGATTGACCAATGCCCCAGCCACATTTCAAAGCATTATGAACAGGCTGTTTGCTAAGCTATTAAGGAAAGGAGTGCTTATATTCATGGATGATATTTTGATTTACTCCAAGACATTGGCAGATCACATTCAGCTTCTGCAGCAAGTCTTTGATATTTTGAGGGACAACAAGTTCTTCATTAAGTTGTCCAAGTGTTCATTTGCTCAGAGAGAAGTGGAGTACTTGGGCCATGTAATTTCTGGAGATGGGGTAGCAACTGAACAGTCAAAGATACAAGCAGTAAGAGACTGGCCACAGCCAAAGAATCTGAAGGAATTGAGGGGTTTTTTGGGTTTGACTGGGTACTATAGAAGATTTGTCCAGCACTATGGCCTTATCAGCAGACCACTCTCAGATTTGCTCAAGAAGAATACTCCTTTTGTGTGGACTGTGTATGCTCAAGATGCCTTTGAGGCTCTGAAGAAAGCTCTCATCACTGCTCCAGTTCTTGCACTACCAGATTTTAACCAAACCTTTACTCTGGAAATAGATGCTTGTGATTCTGGTTTTGGAGCTGTGTTGATGCAACAAGGGCACCCAATTGCATACTTAAGCAAGGCAGTGGGTCCCAAGAATCAGGCACTATCTACTTATGAAAAGGAATGCATGGCAATTCTGCTAGCTGTTGAGAAATGGAGAGCTTATTTGCAACATCAGCAGTTCATCATCAAGACTGATCATAGGAGTCTGGCACACTTAACTGATCAGAGAGTAGCTACCAGGCTTCAGCTTAAAGCTATTCTTAAGTTGATGGACTTACAATACAAGGTGGTTTATAAGCAAGGTATCACAAATCTGGCAGCTGATGCTTTGTCCAGGATGGTTCATGAGCCATCAGTATGTGCTTTGTCTTCCTTGCATGCTGATTGGATAGCAAGAATAAAGTTGGGTTATGAGGATGATCCTAAGGCTATGGAGTTGTTGGCTTCATTAAAGAACAAACCTCCTGATGATTCTGGTTTCAGTCTAGTGGATGGGGTAATCAGACTGAATGGGAGGCTTTGGCTAGGATCCAATCAATTGGCTAAATCTCATGTTTTACATGCTGTACATACAACTGGAGTGGGTGGACATTCTGGGTACTTGGCTACTTATCACAGGATTAAACAGTTGTTCACTTGGCCTGGTATGAAGCATGATATTCAGGATTTCATTAAGTCTTGTGCTACTTGCCAACAAGCTAAGATTGAACATGTGAAATTACCTGGCTTGCTGAAGCCATTACCTGTACCTGATCAGGCATGGAAGATAGTATGCATGGATTTTATTGAAGGGTTGCCAAAGTCTAACAGGTTTGACTCAATCCTGGTAATCATTGATAAATTTACAAAGTATGGACACTTTATCCCTCTAAGTCATCCCTACACTGCTGAGAATGTAGCTCAGGCTTTCATGGATAATGTGTACAAATTACATGGATTGCCAGAGGGTTTGGTTACTGACAGGGACAGGATTTTTACTAGTAACTTTTGGAAGGAGTTATGCAAGTTGTCTGACACACAAATGCTGATGAGCTCTTCTTATCATCCTCAAACTGATGGCCAGACTGAAAGGCTCAATCAGTGTTTGGAAACATTCTTGAGATGCAGTGTGTCTGCCTGTCCAAGACAGTGGAGCAAATGGATTTCCATGGCTGAATTCTGGTGTAATACTAACTATCATTCAGCTATTAGCATGTCTCCATTTCATGCATTATATGGCTATGCACCAAGAGTATTTGGCATACCAAGTGCAGCTCAGCTACATAGTGCTGACCTTGAGCAATGGTTGCTAGAAAAGAACTTGCTGAATGATGTGCTCACTTGTCATCTGAATCGAGCTCAATTGAGAATGAAGAAACAGGCTGATAAAGGCAGAAGTGAAAGAGAATTTTCTCCAGGGGATTTGGTTTATTTGAAGTTGCAACCATACATCCAATCTTCAGTAGCTTCAAGAGGTAACAACAAGTTGGCCTTCAAATATTATGGGCCATACAAGATTCTGGCAAGAGTTGGACCTGTGGCTTATAAACTTGAGCTGCCATCAGAGGCTAAGATACACAATGTAGTCCATGTCTCTCAACTGAAGCTACATGTGGCTGCTCAGGTGTCTATACAATCTGATGAGGAATTATGTCAGTTGCCTCTGGATCCTGAATTGGAGTTACAACCGTTGCACATTCTGAATAGTCGGCATATCAAGAAAGGCTGTTCAGTTATATTTCAAGTGCAAGTATGCTGGAATGGTGCTTCGGCTGAACCAAGGACATGGGAGGAGTTTGAAGATCTCAGGCGGCGTTTTCCAGCAAGTACAGCTTGGGGTCAAGCTGGTTTTCAAGAGGGGGGAAATGTCACGAACCTGATGCCAAGGATGCCGAGAGGTGGCAAGATGACTGAACCCAAGACGGCCAAGTCTGAAGCTGCATCAGCTTCAACTCTGAATCGTGGACGGCGTGGCTGAGGCGGGAAGGCAATTGGGCTGAGTTCAAGCGCTTCATGGGCCGATTGTCGCAGTACTGGGCCTGAGGCCATGTAATAGTATAAATAGCCCGAGTGGCGTGAGGAAAAAGTTAGCTAGTTTCTGAGAACAGAATTTCGAACTCCCTCCTTTCTCTCCCGAACTGCCTCTGTTCTTCCCCAATTCCCCAATTGCTGTTGCTAATTCTTCCCCGAATTCTCCAAATTATCAATCTATCTTGCTACAATTGAGTTGGTTCTTAACATCGTGGCCCATTCGTTGTCGTGGTAAAATTCATGCCGCATAGGGCATATAGGCTAGGCCATGACCTGCCTGATCGATGACTTGCCCGCAGGAACGATGATCCGTCCTTTGACCTTGCTTGCTCGTTGTTGAATTTGCTCGAGCATCGCCCGTGACAACGGCAATCGGTCATCATCTTGCCTCGTGCAGTTAGCGCCCATGATCGACAAATCATGCCATCCCACACATAATATTAAAAAAAAAATATCAACGTGTGGATCAATAGATCAGTCCTTGATTAATAGCAATAAAACAAGACTAATCCATTTACGATCTGTCAAATAGATTAATAATAACCACTTACACGATCTGGAAACAACCAGGCGCAGGATTCCACCACGTCGAGGGTGGGCACATCCGATCGGACGAAGACGAGGTCGTAGTGGGTGACGCGTGGTCGATGGCTCAATGCCGGATCGACCTGGTGATGTATATGCCTCCGATCTCGCTGTCTGCATGGCTAATTAAGTCCATGACCATGAGCGGTGGCACTGGTGACCAAGGTTCTCTCTTGTCAGGGGATGGATCAGTTGCACCGCTAGCAGATCGGATCCATGCGGTTGCTCGGCTGGCAACCGGCGGCGGCTATGGTGATGGCCAACGCCAGCCCTGAGCGCATGGGTGGACGCCAGGGATCGCATAGACGCCGAGTCATCATGTCAAAAAATCAATCTATGATTAGCAGAATCCAAATATAGATTAATTTGATTCAATCGAAAGGCAAACGAGATATATGAGTTTCATCGTGGCTTGTGTTTCGCAGATAGATGTTCAGGTGATCCATCTCATATGGATGCATGTTCACGGCATCGTCCGGTACAGTGCGCGGCTTCTTGTATGGCGGATGCGTGCGTCGATTCACTTAGGACGGATGACCACGCTCGATCGAACGGGAGGCATCAGCCGTGCATCATGACCAATCGGAAAACAAGAAGATCAATTTGTGATTAGCCACGATAAATACAAATAGATCTAAACCTAATGATCAAGAACGACTCACCCAGCGGTAAAGCTGCTGATAACGTGTTAAGAATCGGCCTATATACCCGTTCCCGATCCAAGAAAAAGGCGCGTAGAAGTTGTAGATGAATCTCGTCTCCCTTCCCAATCTCAAGAACAAGACACAAGAACATAGAAGAGGCACAAATATATGAGGGGAGTCATCTTCATTAGTCGTTATAGATACATAGGTAGTCCTTTATATAGATGTAGCCTTCAGGGCATATATGGTAGCCTCCAAGGCCCATATGGTATGAGCCCATCAATTCCTCTAATTGAGGAATTCTTAACAAAAGCTTTGCCGGATTTCTATTAGACGAATAAAAGAAAAGGCAAATGCCAGCCCAGTTTTTTGACTGGAAACCGGGCCAGAAAACCATACAAATAGGAGGGTACCCTACTCCACTGCCGCCAGTGATCGCCGGTGTAGTTTCTTATCATTCAGAGGAGAGTGCTTTTTTGGAGGAAACGAGGAGAGTGCTTTTTGCTAAGCCACAGAGTGCTGTGTTGCTTGACAATAGCTTAATAAAAAACTACAGTACCCGAGTAGATTAGAGTTGGTTGAGGAGTCGTGAACTTTTCATTTGATCTGGTTGCTAGCTCTGGCTCGGTGCCGCCTGGTACTATTGTCAACTGTACCGAGTTTTCTTGCAGTAGTACAGTACTGTCCAAGAAGAGCAATCACAATCAGAGCGATCCTCCTTGTAATAATTGCATGGTTTCTTTCCAAATCGAGTTTCCATCCAATCAGTTGTTTGTTTTCCGAATCTTTTTGAATGTTTTTTTATGTGATCTCTGTGTTGAAATCTTAGCTCAACTTGCACGTTTCATAGACTAATATACATGTTATTATGGTTACGGGCAAGTTTTGTGTAAATATATATGCTCAACATGGAAGGTACGTAGTACCATCATAATTTCACAACCTAGTATTTTAAAGTTGCTAGTACTAACCATGACAATCTTATTTTTTTAAGATGATTTCGATATAACAAAATAAATTAGTACAACATCCATTCCAAATTATTAGTCATTTTAGTATTTCAAGATACATAGTCGACATGTGTCCAGAATTATGATTAAACTTATGAATCTCGAAAAGGCTAAACGACTAACAATTGGAACGGAGACAGTACAATTCAGTTGGTCGGTTCCTTTGGGTTGGCCTGCAACGAAGATTTACATGCCCTGCAGCGCCATATCTAGTCATTTCAAATACACAGAGCAGCGTCTTTAACGGAAAAAAAAAAGATTTGAATTTACGATGGGTCATATGCACAGAGCACATTCTCGTATAGATTGCCCGAGGGTTAATGGCGGCAGATGGTGGCGCTGTGCTGAGGGAGAGATTTATAGCGGGCGTGGAGGATGCGGAGTGAGAGCTCGAGGCCTCTGGCTTTCTTAGAAGGGTAAAGAGCGGAGCGGTCTGGTCATGAACTTGGTGGTATAGGCATGGCGGCTGCGACTCGCGCTGCAGGATGACGGGTCGCGACGCGACCACGTTGGCTTGGTGTGTCTCGGTCCGCGAGCTGCTGGGGACACGGAGGGGCTCGATCCATCGGTGGCCCGGCCATGGTGGAGGCGAGATAGGACCGGTCGGAGGAAGGGGATGACCCTGACGCTCGGGTCCTACCTGTCAGCGAGAGATGGGGCAGGGCCGCCTGTCAGCCAGAGAGGGAGAGGGGAGCACGCGTGGGCTCAGCTCTAGTTGGGCGGGCTGCGCGACTGGGCTTGCAGGGGTGGCGATGGGGGTGGGCTGGAGCAGACTATCAGGCTGAAATGGGAGAGAGAGAGAGAGAGAGAGAGAGAGAGAGAGAATACTTTTCCTTTTTCTTAAACAAATTTTCAAAGGTATTTCAAATAGAATTTTTGAATATTTCGAGTTTTGCCCAAAACCAGAAAATACAGAAAACCCAATGCTAAAGCATGTATGCATACACAATGTTTATAACCTTATACTTGATTCTAATTTTAAAGAGATGTATGTGTTTTGCCTAGGTTTTAATGTGCAAAGAAAAACTTAAATAAATAGATCAATTTAACTCTATATATTAAAGTGCAAATTTTAGGGTGTTAAAATCACTATTCGAGCAAGTGTTCTTTTTCTTTACCAGTGCCAACTTCAACTTCAAGCTTCGCCATGCAGCGGATAATCGAAGAAGATTTGTGTTTTATGTACTCTTGTTTTTAGAGGTCGTCTTATTACTATACACTCTTGTTGTGTGTCGTTAACAAAAAAAAAGTAAGCTGCCGGTTGGGATCACACTTATACGTTGCATCACGCCATCACCCACCATCTGAGCACCGTACACGACCTGCAGAAAAATGATATAAACAAAAGAAGCGTCTAGCCCTGCTTGTCTCCTGGGTGCTGTGGAAAGAACGTAACAGGAGGACCTTCGACGGCATCCACAGGCCCCTGCTCGAGATCCTGGCGTGCGTCAACGACGAGGCGGACGCCTGGTTGGCGGCGGGTTTCCGTAGCATCGCCCCGCTGTTTAAGCGTCCTAGAGCTCGCACTCTTCTGTCTTTCTTGTCGCAAAATTGGTTTTTCGCTTAGAAGTAAGACCACGTAGCACCACCGTTCTAGCCGGTGATTTGTGTAAAAGTGTGAGCGGTCGCCCGGTGGCATCTCGCTGTTGGTTGCCCGCTGTGTATTTCTCCACTTCCCTTAATGAAAAACGTGCTAAGGCACGGTTTCGAAAAAAAAAGAAGCGTCTAGCCGTTTACTCTGGATCTGAACAGTTTTAAAAATCTTTTAATCTTTCTTTGGTGCTGCACGCAGCGAAGAATTGTTGGTTCTTAAAAAGCGTAGGGAACAGAACCTCATGTGATGAGTTTGGAGGCTTGGACAGATCTCAGATGCCACACATGTGAAGATATTACAAACAAAGACATATATATAGACTAGTAGACGAGACACCGACTAATCACGAACACAACTGTACAATTAGTAGTCGTTGTAATACTAATTGCCAAGCTCCACCTACCCCGCGTCGTCTCTCCCCCGCGGGAGGCAACCCGGGGTCCCCAAGCCCGCCGCCGCAGGTTCCCCTCCCCCGCCGTCGCCCGGCCGCCGCCGCCGCCCTCCTCGCCGGCGGCGGCGGCCAGCAGGCTGGTGCTAAAAAAGGCACCACCTGCCCGCGCTCGTCCCCGCCTCCCCTCCCCCTCTTCTCTGCTTTCCCCGCCCCACCTCGCCTACTCTCCGGCGCCGGCGGCCGGCCGGCGGGGGCGCGGCCGGATCTGGTCGCCCCTCGACCGGATCTGGCCCCCCCACGGCTTGCTCTCGCGGCCGGGCGGCTGCGGGACCTATGGCGCGCCGGCGGCGCCCTAGGGTTCCGCCCGCGCCCGGGGCCGTGTCGCCGGGGAGGTGGCTCGCGGCCGGCGGCGACCGGCCGGGCCGGCACGCCGGTGCCCCCCTCGCGTGGTTGTGGCCTCCTCCCCCTCTCGGCGGGCGCGCCCGAGCCGGGATCTGGGGCCGGCGGCGGGTGGCCGTCCGGCCCATCCCCATGGCTCCCCTGCGACCTGTGGGACGGCCCTTGGGCCTCGCGCGGCGGCGGCTGGGCAACCCAGGGTTGGCCCCCGCCGGCGAGATCCTGCGCGTACCCCTGGCCGGCCAGTCCCTCTGATGCGCCTGCTTCCGCTGCATCCTCGGGCCTCGAGGCGGGGTGCCTCGGCCCGAATCGATGCGACGGGGAAGCCAACGCCAACATTCCCGGCGCATCGAGGCTGGCTGGTCTGGCGCCGGTCGGCGGCAGGTGGCCGCTGAGGTGGCTGCTGAAAGGTCACAATGGCTAGAGGGGGGGGTGAATAGCCTAATAAAATTTCTAGCAAGAATACTAGACAACCCAATTAGATAGCAAGGCGGCAAATGTGCAAAGCTAATGCTTCGACTACTCTATGCAAGCCGTCCTACCAAGCAAGGCTACTCAAACCAATTGCACACACAACAACGGTGATCAAGCTACACAATTTCGGTTCACCGAAACCAACCAAGCAATTCTACCCACGGGATTTACTCTACACAATGAGTGGTTCCCGACCGACCACAACAAGTAGTTCTACCCACGGGATTTAAACTACTCAAGGAGTGGTTCCCGACCGACCACAACAAGCAATTCTACTTTGCGAAAAGTAAGGAGGTGATGGAAGTTTATACCGCCGTGAAGAGTAGAAGATGGCCAATCACCGGTGTAGTTGCCAATCACCTAGGAAGCTCAAGCACAAGCACAAGGAGGTCGAAGCCTCGGCAATCACAAATCAACACAATGATTTTTTACCGAGGTTCACTTGCTTCCCGGCAAGCTACTCCTCGTTGTGGCGATGCACTTGCTTGGTGAGTTGCCCGCTCAATTGGCTCGGTGCCAAAGACCCCAATGGGGAGCCGCAATCTCCACACAAGACAAGGATCCACAAGCCACGAGCAATCCACTAGAGTATCCTTTCGCGAACTCCCGCGGAAGGATCAAGAACCCCTCACAAGAACCCGGTGTGGCCTCGAACAATCACCAAGTCGAGCTCAACCACCACCCGCTTGCTCCAAACCGTCTACGGTGACGGGAATCACCGAAGAGTAACAAGAATCCGCAGCTCACTCGATGAACAAGTGCCTCTAGATGCAACTCTCAATGCAAATCACTTGTTCTCACTCAAATCTCTCTCAAGAATGGCAAGGGAACCAAAGAGATGAGTGGGGAGGAGTGTCTCTAGCTCAAAGTATGCTCAAGAGTGTTAGAATAGGCAAGAGCGACTCCCCAAGCCGGCCAATGGTCTATTTATAGACCCCTCCACAAAAGTAGCCGTTGCCCCCTCGGCCGGAGCTCCCGAACGCGCCGAACGCGTCCGCGCCGCGCCCGCCGGACGCGTCCGGCGCTTCGGGCCGCCACGTCACCCGACCGTTGGAACTTCTTCGTTCGAATCCACCGAGCGCCGACGATGAACAGTGAACCGCCCGAGTCCGGCGCCGCGTCCGCGCGTGTCCGGCGACCGATCCATGAGAGACAACCCGACCGTGAAAGTTTACGGTCGGCGTCCGGCCCGCCGGACGCGGGCTCCGCCGCCCAGCGCGTCGACGGTCTCTGCGCCCGCGCCTCCCCTGCGCGATCCGGCCGCGCGCCGACGCGTCCGGCCCTCTCGCCGGCGTCCCGGACGCCGCGTCCGGCGCCCAGCGAAGATGTCCACCTCTTGTATGATCTTCGATGTCGCACCGTCGTCGATCCGATCACCAAACCACTTGTCCAAGGTGCTAACTCCACGAGTAGATCACTTCTCAAGCACCGGAGTTAGCGTATCTTCTCAAGATCACGTCGACAAGTGTTAGCTCTCTAGTTAGCCTCTCATGCATCATGCAAAGTCATAACTAGAGGCACTTAGGACCGCGAATGAACCGAGGAAACCCCTCTTGATAGTCGGTTATAGATCCTAAATGTGGTCACACTCACTAAGTGTCTTGACCACCAAACCGGAAAGCCCTATCAAGTATACCTTCGCCTTGATCTCCACGGGCGTTTCCATCCATCACCGGAGCTTGATCACCTCACATGTCCACCATGTTTGTCACTGTGATCACCATGCTCCATCATCCATCATCACGTTGCTATGTGTCTAACCACACTTAGAGCAAAGCATTAGCAACGTAGAGTATCATTAATTACCAAAACCAAACCGGAGCTTTCAATCTCCCCCTTTTTGGTAATTGATGACAACCCCTCGATAAACTCACAAAGATATGGAAATTGAATTCAATATGAAATTGAATTGCTTGCCCAAGACATTTTGATCATGAATCTTGGATTGGACAAGCATTTCAATTCCGGTTTTGGTAGTGGTAGCTCCCCCTACATGTGTGCATCAAATGTTTGGTCGATTTTCAAACACACATGCATAGATGAAACTTTGTGTGAGAGTTACCACAACCAAAGTGGTACTAAGGTTTAGAGAATTGACCTTTGAAGCGTGATACCAATCGGAGTGCGATAATAAACCTTCCTTAGCACCATGGGAATCTAGACATCCATCAAAACTCAAAATACCCCATGAGATCACATCATGAACAAGGTATTTGAACAAGTGAAACTCTATGTCTAGAAACCACCTAAGCATGCTAGTATTTCATTTCATCAATCAAGTTCTATACTAGCAATACACCAAACAAGCATGAATATTGAATTTAGCTTGCAATGCTCCATATCATCATGAATGCACACACAATATGCAACACATAGTCTATGAGCTTGCTCCCCCTATTTGTGTGCTCATGGTTGGGTCATATCATAAAAATTGATCCCCTTCCATTGCTCTTTGTGACTTATTTCTCCCCCTAGGTGTAAACTTCTCCCCCTAGGTATATACTTTCTTCTCCCCCCTTTGTCATCAATGACCAAGAAGGGTGCATAAGATGAGAGAAACAAGTCAATCAACTATGGCCAAATCTAAACCACATGCCTAGAAAGTGTATCTCGGTTTGAACCAAGGGCAAGCTTCTTCACACCTCATAAGAATAAGGGTTATCTTGACCATGTTGAGATACACATCATGAGCAAGTGCTAAAGATTCAACACTAGGTTCACAAGCTCACAAACAAGTCATATGCCATCACTAGATCAAGTCAAGCAAAGAAACAATAGTGATGCCATATATCCTTCAAATTCATTTGATTTGCAATGAATGAGCCTAGCAAGATGCACATGTATACATGTCTACACAACTAGCAAAGGATGCATGAAATGCAACAACCAACTTTACCTTGCTATGTTGGAGGAGAGGCATGTCATATATGGGGTGCATCAATCCATGTTGGAGAAGCTAAGTATGTTCAACTCATTCCTCAACTTGCAAAATCTTTTCTCATCAAGAGGCTTGGTAAATATGTCGGCTAGTTGATCTTCGGTGCCAATGCTTTCAATGCTAATATCACCCTTTTGTTGATGATCTCTAATGAAGTGGTGCCTCACATCAATGTGCTTGGTTCTTGAATGTTGAACCGGATTGTTTGTCATCTTGATTGCACTTTCATTGTCAAAAAACAAAGGCACATGCTTGAACTTGATCCCATAGTCCTTCAAGGTGGCTTTCATCCATAGCAATTGTGCACAACAATTCCCCGCACTAATATATTCGGCTTCGGCGGTGGAAAGTGCCACACTATTTTGCTTCTTTGAAGACCATGACACAAGAGATCTTCCTAGCACTTGGCATGTTCCACTTGTGCTCTTCCTATCAATCTTGCAACCGGCATAGTCGGAGTCGGAGTATCCAATCAACTCAAAGCTTGACCCCTTGGGATACCATAGACCAACATCTTGAGTGCCCTTCAAGTATCTCAACACCCTCTTGGTTGCCGTCAAGTGACTCTCTCTTGGAGAAGCTTGAAACCTTGCACACATGCACACACTAAACATGACATCCGGCCTTGAAGCGGTCACATATAGTAAGCTTCCAATCATTGATCTATATAGCTTTTGCTCAATCATCTTGCCACTATCATCAATGTCCAAGCCACCATTGGTTCCCATAGGTGTGCTAATAGCCTTAGCATCTTGCAACCCAAACTTCTTGATCATGTCCTTGATGTACTTGCCTTGACTCACAAAGGTGCCATTCTTCATTTGCTTGATTTGAAGACCAAGGAAGTAGCTCAACTCTCCAAGCATTGACATTTCAAACTCACTAGCCATCATCTTAGCAAATTCTTCACAAAAGAATTGATTTGTTGATCCAAAGATGATATCATCCACATAAATTTGCAACACAAACAAATCATCTTCTATCTTCTTGGTGAAGAGAGTGGTGTCAACTTTTCCCATCTTGAAGCCTTTGGATATGAGAAAGTCCCTCAATCTTTCATACCATGCCCTTGGAGCTTGCTTCAAGCCATACAATGCCTTCTTGAGCTTGTAGACATGGTTGGGCTTCTTGTCATCTTCAAAACCGGGAGGTTGTGCAACATACACTTCCTCATTGATGAAGCCATTTAGAAAAGCACTCTTCACATCCATTTGATAGAGCTTGATGTTATGAGCACAAGCATAGGCTAATAAGATTCTAATTGCCTCCAATCTTGCCACCGGTGCATAAGTTTCTCCAAAGTCAAGACCCTCAACTTGTGTGTAACCTTGAGCCACTAGTCTTGCTTTGTTCCTCACTACCAAACCATCTTGATCTTGCTTGTTCTTGAAGACCCACTTGGTTCCAATCACATTGTGCTTCTTTGGCCTCTCAACAAGCTCCCATACATTATTTCTAGTGAAATTGTTCAATTCCTCATGCATGGCATTTATCCAATCTGGATCCTTCAATGCCTCATCAATCTTGGTTGGCTCAATGAATGACACAAAGGAGTAATGCTCACATATGCTAGCCAATCTTGATCTTGTTTGTACACCTCTTTGAATGTCACCAATGATATGATCTAGAGGATGATCTCTTGCAATGTGAGAAGGTTGAAGAACTAGCTCATTTGCATTGCTTGCTTGACCTTGATCTTGATCTTCATGTTGAGTACCACTTGAGCTTGCCTCATTGGAATCTTCTATCACCACTTGAGTTGGCACTTGCACTTCATCACCATCATCCACTTGCCTCGGCCTAATGTCACCAATGTCCATGTGTCTCATTGCATTGCTCAATTGATCTCCACCCACATCTTCTTGATTTTGATCTCCAACTTGAGAGCCTTGGGTTTCATCAAATTCAACATCATGAACCTCTTCAACTAGCCCACTAGCCAAGTTCCACACTCTATAAGCCTTGCTAGAAGTAGAGTAGCCAAGAAGAAATCCCTCATCACACCTCTTGTCAAACTTTCCAAGTCTTTGCCCCTTCTTGAGAATGTAGCACTTGCAACCAAAGACCCGGAAGTAAGCAATGTTGGGCTTCCTTCCATTCAAGATTTCATATGGAGTCTTCTCTAACTTCCCATGGCAATAGAGGCGGTTGCTATAGTAGCAAGCCGTGTTGATAGCATCACTCCAAAACTTCTCACTCACATTGTACTCAAGTAGCATGGTTCTTGCCATCTCAATCAAGGTCCTATTCTTCCTCTCAACTACACCATTGGATTGGGAGTGTAGGTTGGTGAGAATTGATGCACAATTCCAAGCTCATCACACAACTCTTCAACTCTTGTGTTCTTGAATTCACTCCCATTGTCACTTCTTATCTTCTTGATGGTAGTGTCAAACTCATTTTGCACCCTCTTGACAAAAGACTTGAATAGATCATAGACTTCACTCTTGTCATAGAGAAAGAACACCCAAGTGTATCTTGTGTAGTCATCCACAATCACAAAGCCATACTTGTTGCCCCCAATTGATGTGTAGTGAGTTGGGCCAAACAAGTCCATATGCAACAACTCAAACGCTCTTGAAGTTGACATCTCATTCTTCTTGGGATGTGAGTTCCCATGTTGCTTGCCGGCTTGACATGCACTACAAGGTCTATCCTTCTCAAATGTGACATCATTCAAGCCTCTCACTAGATCATGCTTCACCAACTTGTTCAATTGCTTCATGCCAACATGACCTAGGCGCCTATGCCATAGCCATCCCTTGCTTGACTTGCCAATCAAACATGATGAAAGTTGAGCTTCACTAGCATTGAAATCCACCAAGTACAAGCTTCCATGCCTAAACCCCTTGAAGATGATATTTGCTTGATCCTTGCTTACTACCTCAACATGCTTGTCATCAAATATGCACTTGTAGCCAAGATCACACAATTGTGCCACCGACAAAAGATTGAAGTTCAAAGTATCAACTAGCAACACATTGGAGAGATCCTTGTCATTTGAAATTGCAACCTTTCCAAGCCCCATGACATCACACTTGCTATTGTCACCAAATGTGATGGAATTGAATCCACCATTGTCATTCTTGTCAAGTGACTTGAACATACTATCTTCACCGGTCATATGATTTGATGCACCACTATCAAGCACCCAATGCCTCCCTCCGGCTTTGTAATTGACCTACAAGAAGACATCAAGCTTTAGGTACCCATTTTTGCTTGGGTCCTTGAAGGTTAGTCACTAGAGTCTTTGGCACCCAAATAGCTTTCTTCTTTGAGCTCATCCATGGTGTACCAATGAATCTAGCACTCACACCACACTCACTCTTAACAAGCATGTAAGAAGCATTTAACTTGTAAGAGGAGGCACTAGTGTTCTTGTTCTTGCATGCATGCTCTAGATGACCAACTTGCTTGCAACTCTTGCAATAGCTACCATTGTTCTTCACAAAACTAGTCTTGTGAGGAGCAAAAGCGGCCTTGCCTTTCTTGGGGGTATAGCCCAATCCCTCTTTGTAGAGAGAAGCTCTTTGGCTACCCAAGCACATAAGCAAGCGGTCCTCACCACCATAAGCCTTAGCCAAGGTGTGATTGAGCTCCTTGACCTTCTCCTTAAGTGACTCATTCTCCACTACTAGTGTAGAATCACATGAATGACCATCACTACTAGATGAAGTAGAGGCATGAGAGCATGAAGAGCCAAGTGATGCAATAACAATTGAATCATCAAGTGAATCACATGATATAGACACATCTTTCTTCTCTATGATCATCACTTGTGATTGCACTTTCTCTTGCTTCTCAGCTAGAGAAGAATGAGCTTTTTCAAGCTTGGAGTGAGCAATCTCTAGCTTCTTATGGTCTACCTTTAGACTCTCATAAGATGCCCTCAACTCCATAAGTTCTTGCTCAAGGTTTTGTTTATCCTTGCGCAAGCCCCTACATTCTTTCCTAGAGTCATTGAAAGCACCTTTGCAATCCTCAAGCATGACCCATAGTTCTTCTTTTGTGGTGTCATCATCATCATCACTCTCATCATCACTATCGGGTGTAGGTTGTACCTTAGTGGCCTTGGCCATGAAGCAAGACGATGGAGCACCAAATAGAGAAAGCTTCTCTTGAATGGCAATGCTTGCGTGCCCCTTCTTCTTCTTCTTGGAATCATCATCTTCATCACTTGAGGAAGATGAATCACTCTCCCAAGTTGCCACATGAGATTCACCCTTCTTCTTCTTGTGAGAGGAGTCTTTCTCCTCCTTCTTCTTCTCTTGCTTCTTCCTCTCCTTCCTCATGGCATCTTCATCATCACTTGCATAAGGACACTTGGCAATGAGATGATCCTTGCTATTACAGGAAGCACTTCATGGGACGGTCACTTGACTTGGATGAGCTTCTCTTGCTCTTGGACCGGTACCCCTTCTTCATGAGCTTCCCATTCTCTTCACAAGGAGTGCCATTTGTTCACTCACTTCTTCTTCTTGCCCACTTGAGCTAGAGCATGGTTCATCTTCACTTGATGACTCTTCTTTCTTCTTCTTGCCCTTGCTCTTGGATGATGTGGCCTTGAATGCCACGCTCTTCTTGTCATCATCCTTTTTCTCATTCTCCTTCTTCTTCTTCTTCACCAACTCTTCCTTCTCATGATCTTCTCTAAACTCATCATCGGCCATTATCTCTTGAAGGACTTGGTTGGGAGTTGGCTTCTCCTTCATTGTTGTCTTCACCATGACGGTCTTCAACATGTCAAATCTCTTGGGAAGACACCTCATGAACTTGGTGGAGAATTGAGAGTCCTTGATCTCTTCCCCAAGTCCCTTGAGCTCATTGACAATGACTTGGAGCCTATGGAACATCTCCGGCACACTCTCATCCTCCTTCATTGAGAAGCTTGCAAACTTCTCTTGCAACATGTAGGCTCTTGCGGCCTTGACACTTTCGGTGCCCTCATAAGCTTCTTCTAACTTCTTCCAAATGTCATGAGCCACCTCAAGGTTCTTGATGAGCTCAAAAGCTTTATCATCAAGTGCCTCATGGAAAGCACTCACGGCAATGTCATGAGCCACCTCAAGGTTCTTGATCACTCACGGATATGATCAAAGATTATACCGCCGCGAAGAGTAGAAGATAACCAATCACCGGTGTAGAAGCCAATCACCTCGAGAGCTCAAGCACAATCACAAGGAGGTCGAAGCCTCGACAATCACGAATCAACACAATGATTTTTTACCGAGGTTCACTTGCTTCCGGCAAGCTACTCCTCGTTGTGGCGATACACTTGCTTGGTGAGTTGCCCGCTCAATTGGCTCGGTGCCAAAGACCCCAATGGGGAGCCGCAATCTCCACGCAAGACAAGGATCCACAAGCCACGAGCAATCCACTAGAGTATCCTTTCGCAAACTCCCGCGGGGAAGGATCAAGAACCCCTCACAAGAACCCGGTGTGGCCTCGAACAATCACCAAGTCGAGCTCAACCACCACCCGCCGCTCCAAACCGTCTACGGTGACGGGAATCACCGAAGAGTAACAAGAATCCGCAGCTCGCTCGATGAACAAGTGCCTCTAGATGCAACTCTCAATGCAAATCACTTGTTCTCACTCAAATCTCTCTCAAGAATGGCAAGGGAACCAAAGAGATGAGTGGGGAGGAGTGTCTCTAGCTCAAAGTATGCTCAAGAGTGTTAGAATAGGCAAGAGCGACTCCCCAAGCCGGCCAATGGTCTATTTATAGACCCCTCCACAAAAGTAGCCGTTGCCCCCTCGGGCTGGAGCTCCAGAACGCGCCGAACGCGTCCGCCGCTGCCCGCCGGACGCGTCCGGCGCTCTTCAGCGCGCCACGTCACCCGACCGTTGGAACTTCTTCGTTCGAATCCACCGAGCGCCAGACGATGAACAGTGAACCGCCCGAGTCCGGCGCCCGCGTCCGCCGCGTGTCCGGCGACCGACCGCGCGAGAGACAGCCCGACCAGAAAGTTTCTGGTCGGCGTCCGGCCGCCGCCGGACGCGTCCGCCGCCGCGTCTGACGGTCTCTGCGCCCAGCCAGCCACCCTGCGGCGATCCAGCACGCGCCGGACGCGTCCGGCCCTCTGGCCCGGCGTCCGACGCCCGCGTCCGGCGCCCACTGAAGATGTCCACCTCTTGTATGATCTTCGATGTCGCACCGTCGTCGATCCAATCACCAAACCACTTGTCCAAGGTGCTAACTCCACAGAGTAGATCACTTCTCAAGCACCGGAGTTAGCGTATCTTCTCAAGATCACGTCGACAAGTGTTAGCTCTCTAGTTAGCCTCTCATGCATCATGCAAAGTCATAACTAGAGGCACTTAGGACCGCGAATGAACCGAGGAAACCCCTCTTGATAGTCGGTTATAGATCCTAAATGTGGTCACACTCACTAAGTGTCTTGACCACCAAACCGGAAAGCCCTATCAAGTATACCTTCGCCTTGATCTCCACGGGCGTTTCCATCCATCACCGGAGCTTGATCACCTCACATGTCCACCATGTTTGTCACTGTGATCACCATGCTCCATCATCCATCATCACGTTGCTATGTGTCTAACCACACTTAGAGCAAAGCATTAGCAACGTAGAGTGTCATTAATTACCAAAACCAAACCGGAGCTTTCAGCTGTGGGTCCCCCCCTTCCCACTCCTTGCTACGACGCCGGCGGGGGCCGGCGGTCGAGGGGGATAGGGTCGGCCGTGCTTTCGCCGCTCGGTGCCCCGGTCTAGAGGCGCGGGGCGCTTCGGCCGGGGCGGTGCCGCTCCCCCACCACCGTCCACCACCACCTACACGCCTCCCCCGTCCTCCCCGGCGGTGTTCGCCGGCCGGCGCCGCATGGACCCGGCTCCGGTGCCCCCGCGTCCACGGCTGGGAGGGGGCGGGGCGTGCAAGTTTTGTCTCCGTGCCTCCTGCCCCGCTGCGCCCCGCGCCCGCTGCACCCCCGGCCTTGAGGCGGGGCCTCGGCCAGGGTTGTTGCGGCGGGGATGCCCCCGACCACAACTCCAGCGCGGCGGGGTAGTTCTTGGCGCGGGACGGACCTCGCGCAATCCGCCCCTTTGCCCTATGCCGCGCTGCTTGGGTGGCCCGCGACCGGGGTCAGTCACGGCCGACCAGGACAACGCTTCGACCACCTCCGACAACGGCTGCTCCGACACACCTCACGCCCGCCGCACCCCTGGCCTGAGAGTGCTCGGCCGGGGTCGATGCAGCGGGGAGGCCACCGCTACGAACTCTGGTGCGTCAGGGTAGTACGTGTTGGTGGGCGGGCCTCGCGTGCTTCACCTACTACACTTCGTGATGGATCGCCGACAGACACCCACGCCACGCGCCGCACCCAGTCCCGCCGTGCGTCTATTCCTTCTCCGGCGCGCCGCTCTGGCCCGACCTTGAGGTCTGTGGACTTCGGCCGGGGCCGGGGGGCGCGGGCCACAAACGCGGGTTGGGTGACCGGACGGGTCACCGCGCATCGCCAACTCCTTCAATGGGGCCAGTCGTCCTCACCGGGGTGGTGGGTGGACGGATGGCCGCCACGATGCGCGCTGGCCAGACTACCCCGTGAAGGCAGTCGCGGCTCTTTGGGCGGACGGGCTCCTCCCCACCACCGGTCGGTGGCCTGTCGGAGGACCCCTCAGACGACGGCACGGTGAAAACCAACTCTCGGGCGCTCCCGGGAGCGGCGACGGTGGCGTCCTCGTCATCACCTTCCTGAAGGCGTCGTCGGCTTGCATCCGTCTGTGGCTATTCGCGAGCTCGGGAACGAAGGTTCCGGCGGGTACCTCTACGAGTTGGCGTCCGAGGACGTCATCCCCTTCCTGGAGGCTCCGATGAGGCCGCTACGAGCCCCCGTTTCGCCTTCCGCCAAGGCACTTCAGCTAAGCCGCCGTCGGCTTGCTACCTCACTTGGGTTTAGTCTTCCGTGGACGCATTGCTCCGCGTGTTCTCGGGCGGGGAGATCTTAGGTTGTTGTGGCGTTGGTGGTTCTTCCTTCTTTTCTTTCGTGTTGTTTTTCCGGAGGTGGCGGTGCTCGTTTCAAATCTTGTATCCACCCCGGACCTGTTGTACTGCATTTGTATTTGCATTCTTCTTCTTAATACAAAAGATGCGCAAGTCTTTTACGAGAAAACTGTACAATTAGTGGAAACCATGCATTCGATTCGACGCAAAAAATTAAGCTTCGCCATGTGCCATTCAGACCGGCACACACTGGAGCTACCCGCACTAAGAAAAAAATTTGAACAGAAAAATGGAGACTATTTCACTTATCAGTCGCTTCTTTGTAGTGTCTTCCGATTTGTGTCAAGAAACCTAGCTACCAAATGACTCTTTGCAGTTGTATCTTTTCGTGTACACAACAAAGTACATACACTAAGGGTTTTTTAATAGAAATCAATTTATTTTCATATGATAAACAAAGGATAAATAGAAAAAGATAATCCCACATTTCAAATGAGCTAACATCGAAACAAACGGCGAAAGAAATTAACACATCACTAAATAATTCCTTTAGCTCATCGTAACCGCGTCTGGTTTCCTTCCACACGCTGGCCGCACAACCTCGTCGACGAACGCCTGGAAGTGCCGGTCCGACGTCCCGCCGGGCGCCACGACCGCCCGGGCCACCGCGCTCCACGACTTGGCGCTGGACAGCATGGCGTCGGCTTCTGGCCCCGCCACGGCGGCGTCCACGGCCTCGCGGATGGCCTCCCGCCGCAGCGGCGCGCGCAGGCGGACGCCCATCGTGAGCACGTCCACCAGGAACTTGGCGTTCGTGCACTGGTCGCCCCATTGGGGGACGGCTACCACGGGCACGCCGGCTGCCACCGTCTCTAGCGTGGAGTTCCAGCCGCAGTGCGTGAGGAAGCACGCGATGGCACGCGCTCCTGCGGGCTCCACGGCACGACCATGCCGCGGCCCGCGACGGTGTCCAGGAACCCCTCCGGGAGCAGCGGGCGCGTGTCCGGCCGCACCACCCACAGGAAGGGCCGACCGGTGGACGCGAGCCCGTTCGCCATCTCGGCGACCTCCTCGGCGGACAGGACCACGACGCTGCCCACCGACGCGTACACGACGGAGCGCCGCAGCTGCGCGTCCAGCCACCCGAGGCAGTCGTCGTCCACGGCCTTGATCAGGTCACCCCGCACCGCCGCGCCGTCGTCCTCGAGCTCGATGAGCGGGCCGACGGGGATAAGCCGCGGCGGGCGCGGCGTGACGCCAGGGAGCGCAGCGAGCACGTCGCCTTCGAGGTCCGTGAGGGAGTTGACGAGCACCCACGCCGCCTTGTCCACGTTGCGGAACTGGCCCAGTATCAAGTCGGCGATCTTCTTGTACGGATTCGACGGGAGCAGGTAGGACGGCACATCGGCGGCGGACAGCGGCGGGAGGCCCGGGATCGTGACCCGGGCGTCGGAGTCATCCTCGGGCGGGAAGTCCACGAGCCTGCGCACGTAGTGGTGGAAGAGCGAGAGCACCGCGCAGGACTGCACCCACAACACCCCAGCGGGGACGCCCGCCTCGGCCGCGACGTCGACCGACCACGAAAGGAACGGGCTGCCGACGACGCAAGTCACTGGCCGCCCCGCCTCGGCCTGGCGCGCTAGCAGATCCGCGAACGCTGCCGGCGCGGACGTCTCGAGGTACTGCATGAGGTCGTCCTTCTCTTTACCGTGGTCGTCCAGGAACCGAACCGGAGGCGGCCGCTGCCCACGGACACGCCGTCGCCGCCGGTCGACACGCCCCCTGGTGAGGAGGCGGCCGCGAGGCAGGCGCCAACGCCGGAGGCAGGGGCGGACGCAGCATGTGGACATGGGTGTACAAATGTACACCCAATAATTTTGAGAAAAAAATTACAGCATATATGTATATACATGTATATACTACAATTATGTATATTTGATCCACATGCATAAGTTAAAAGGCAATCGCAAAGATTCATTTGCTTCTTTTAATTAGTAAAACTTGCAAAGTTTAGTCACCGGCTTGTGGCGTCTAACCTTTCAACTTGGTAACTTTATTACTGATATGCCTAGTGATGAATGGTTTAGTAGAGTGAAAAGTATTGCCGAGCTTTCAGTTTTGCTTGTTCAAACAAATAAACATGTTTTACACACGTATGTCTACAAACTTCTGAAATTAGTCCTACTGCTACCAGTTGTAACAAGTGTTGAAAGAGCTTTTCATGATGAACTTCATAAAGAACAAGCTAAGGAATAGCATGGGAGATCAGTACTTGAATGATTGTCTGGTTACATTCATTGAGAAGCATTTTTTTTCTATATGTTGCTGATGAATACATCATCTCTCGATTCCAAAAGTCACCGCCGTTCTAGGTATCTTGTTGGTCCATAGCCGTGTGCGGTGTGCTAGAGCTCGTTCGCTTTGCCTACTTCTGACTTCTGAGATGGTGGTGCACGGGTACTGTGCGAGCTGAGCGACGAGTTGGTCGCTGGCTACTCAACTTTTTACATTCTCTCCCTGTGTCCACGTAGGCAAATAGATACCTAGAACGTGTTATCCACGTGCAAAAATGCAGCTGGCTCGCTATATATCTACTCCGTACTTATTTGTTATGAATTGTTATGATTTTTTTTACAACATGAATTGATATGAGTTGGCAAATCACGGGAGGTGCGAATCTCCGTGCCAAAGCATGGAGACAACGTGAGAATACAACAAGAGATCTCATAAAACAAACGGGGACTTAAGCATCTGCGGCAGTGTCTAGGGGACCTGCTTGGTAGTAGCTTAATAACTACAGTACCCGAGTAGAGTTGAGAATCTGTGATGCTCTGGTTGCTGGCTCTGGCTAGGTAGTATCGTCAACTCAGACCGAGGTACGACGGTCGCAACAAGCTAATCTAACATATCCTTTTCCAAATCGATCTGATCTTTACAACACCGACGGCAATTGTTAGCTCAAAATTGCATGTTTTAGAGACAGTACAAGAGAAGCTAGCGAGTCTCAGTTTGTGTTGATGTTCTCTCTGTGTGTTGAAACCTTACCTCAAAATTACATGCTTCGGAAGTAGCAATTTATGCACGTTAAATAAATAAATGGAGACTAGCAATTTCCATCAAGAAACAATTTACAAGATACGGTTGTGCACAAGCACAAACACACAACAGCTATTAAAACAATAGTCTTCCAGAACTTTGGCATGTTATGCATCTCGTATAAATTTATCAGGGCCCAAAAATTGCACATTCTATACCATGCAAAAATAGAATGCTGCAATACACTAAAAAACTATAGCTGTTCCTCTGAGAACCCAGAATATTTGTTATGAACACTTGAACTGCCGTCTCACGAAGTAGACTTGGGGAAGCCGAGATCCTTTAGTTGCTGTGGGTCTACAGCTGATGGTGCCTTGGTCAGTGCACACTGAGCAGTCGTGGTCTTGGGGAAAGCAATCACATCTCGGATCGAGCTCTCACCAGCCAAAAGCATCACCAACCGATCCAATCCATAAGCAATGCCTCCTGCAATGACATTTCAAATATACCGCAAAAATAAGAAAAACTAGCAAAGATATAAATAGCTGCATAATATTGGGAACAAACGTGACACTATCTTAGAATCAATTCACTGTCAGAAGGTTTAGTTGAGTAATATGCATAATTGCTCTAAAAGGGCTGTTATAATTTGAGCAGAAGTTTAGTCAAAAAGAGAAACACCAGAAAAGATAGTTCAGCAATCTAGTTTATTGTGAATGAACAGTCATACCATGTGGAGGAGCACCCATGTCGAAGCATTCTAAAAGGTAGCCAAATTTCTCCTCTGCCTGCATTAGAAACAAAGGAATAGTGTGTTAGAAATCACAAAATAATGAGCATCACCAAATACAGCATCACTCATCAGCATAATCTCCGCGATAACGATTTTGAGCAGAACAAGGAAAAAAGGGACAGTTTTGAAGAGAGTTGCCAGTTACAACTTTGGCCATCAAATTTGTAAGCATATACACCTACAACATGACCCCCACTCTATTAACTTGGGCATCTAATAAAGAACAATTTGACATTCCCCCAAACAATTAGTAACAGATGGCAGAATCTAGTTTAGACTCAACAATAAAAGTTTGAATTCCCTGGGGCACAATAAATTGCCCAGAAAAACACATGTTAACAGCAAACTCTTGGTGCCTAAACAGTTTTCAAGTATGCAGCCATTTAAAGCACATCTGCGGACTTAGATTTCACCTGAAGTTAGAGGTACACCTGAATTGAACAATTGGTAAAAGTAAATTCATGGGCTTATGCCTGGCAGCATGCATGTGTACCCCGCATGGGGAAGGAAGAGCATAGAAAAGGCCATGTATGATGAATTTATAAAAAATAAAATAAACACGCATTATTTATACATCTTGATATGCTGAGTTAACAAAAACATGAAAAATGTTACAGCCTAAGATATCATTTTTTTTCAACAACAAAAAATATAGCTGTTTCTTTTTTCAGTTACACCTAACATGATTTATGAGTTGAGAACCAAAAGCATGATTGCTATCATAATGAGGGTAGTACCAGATCATATAAACTGTGAACAGTGAGACGATAGCTGAAGTCATACCTGTTCAGGTGAGATACCAATGATCTCAAAAATTCTTTGCTGTACATCACTTTTGTATATTCTCAAACTTCCCCCTCCAATCTAAAAGGACAGAATATAAGATGTTTTGTATCATACTATAATTTTCAACTCTCTACACATCAAATCTCAAAATCCTAACATATATTGCAGTAACACAGATATATCGCATTTCATTGCTAATACCAGAGAGGACATTCACTCAGGCAAATCTATTTTAGTGGTTTAGCATCTATCAGGTCAAGGTTTTAAGTATTTAGGAGTATCTTAATCATTTATGGAGCCACATCACAATGCTCAGCATAAAACAATCAAATAGTTGTACTGAATAATGATGTGTGATAGTATATCTAATTGCCAGCCAAGTAGCCAACATACAATGTGAATCCTTTTTTAACCAGCGAAACAGCAGGGAAGACCCCCACTGTAAAAACTTATAAAGTAAACAAGAGGAAAAAAAAACTGTACAAGGAGCGCAGCACTGTACAGACAAGGGCTACTCAACATTTATGTAAAAAACCACGATACCATATTTATGTAAAACTGGTCTAATGACACAATAAACATGTTCAGGTTTCAAAACAAGGGCTACTCAATTCCATACAATCATGGTATTTCTGAGATATTATACTAATTTTGTATTTCGTGGAATATGTAAAGATGTGTGTTTGTCTTTTATTTTCTGAAACATGCTGGAACCTGGATGATGCTTGCATGTCCGTGCAAGCATGACAATTTGTTAAAAAAATCATACATGAAAACATAAATAACTAAGCTCAGTAACGATCCTGAGCTTTAGGGTGCATCATAAGACTCAACGGATTAAGACAATATATCAAGTTATAGCTTGCTTGGACACTCAGAAAGATAAAAACGGGATGTACCTCCACACCGTTGTAAATCATGTCATAAGCCAAAGCACGAGCTGATGGTAGATCATTCATATCCTCAGGATTTGGTGCAGTGAAAGGATGATGTAGGGCCTGAGTTTATAAAGGCAGAAGAATGGGCAATACTCAGAAAACAGGAAATCAGATACCGTTACTTCTAGAGACTTGCAAATCCTACGTATTGGGCATAATTCGACTCTAGTTTCTAGCACAGCTACACAGTTTCCCTTATTATAGCAGATTCTGAATACTAAATCCAATAATAGTGGGTATTCTGGTGGTTGAATGCGATAACCAACTCTTCCAAGTTCTGCCGATGAGGCAATGCCAATTGTCAACACAATAAAATAACAGTCTTTTAAAATAGCAAGTGTAGACATCTCTTAAATAATGTGATCATAAACAGTAAGTAATAGCCATTTCGATTTTGGAAAAATATACATAAGTAGTTCTTATAATCCCCTGATCAAAGATTAAAACCAACTGACCTCGTATCTTTGCTCATCACTGTTCCATTCAAACATTGGAAAATCTGTCACCCAAAGAACTGAATGTGCAGACTGGCAAAATATAGAAAAATGCAAAGGTAAATGTTAGGAGTAGGAAGCAGAAACAGAATCATTATAAATAAATAACAAATGATGCCAAAGAACAACATTCCATCCATGTGCCATGAGTAATGTACAAAGCATATCAATGATAGGGATCATTATATTCCTCATTTTATGACTCACCGTGTCTATCACCTCCAGCTTATGAGCAATAAATAATCTTAACCGTCCAAGAATCCTGTTAGCTGATGATTGTTCACCCAGTGCAAACAGGATAAGGTCACCCGCCTTTGCGTCCAGAAGTTCCACGAGCTGCTCTTTCTTTTCAGGTTTCAGACTTGATACCAGTGGACCAATTCCTTCAAGCTCCCCTGTGAAAGCAATTATATACAAAACAATTGTTCAAGCAATGCCACAAAATTTATTCTAACAGAAAGCAAAGATTTCTCTATTTTGCCATTCTCCATAACTTTGAGGAAAGGCAGGCCCTTGGCTCCAGCTTTGGAAGCTTCAGTATAAACAGTTCCTTTCTTCAAGTCAGTGTTTGAAAACACAGTGGCACCACCAGGAACACGCAGTGCCTTTATTACACCTCCATTTTCCAATGTATCAGCAAAAACCTTGAAACTACTGCCCAAAAATACATCACTAACCTGCATTTGACAGAATAAGAAATAAGGGGATCAATTTTGCAATTAATAAACAGGGAAAGGAATTCTTAGCACAAGTTCAACATATATGCTACAGGGAAAAAGCTACATAAGATCAAAATAACGGGCCACTAACAAAAATACAATGTAAATTGTGGTAATAAGTTAACTGATCAAATCATTAATATGGCAATTTAAAATGTCTGCAGAAAGATCACAAATCCTCACATTTTTCAGCTCCCAATCGAACCGAAGATCAGGCCTATCTGTCCCATAGCGATCCATTGCCTCGGCATATGTTAACCTTGGAAAAGGATTTGGCAGCTTGATATCTCCTACCGCTTGAAAAACCTGTTATACGAATTCATGCATCATTCAGTAATTTAACCACAAACATTGGTAGAAGTAAATAAAGAAACAATGAGATTTGCTGATCAATGTACTAAGAGCTTGGCTTACCACTATCTAATGTATAGCTATTTAACAAAATCAGCAGGTAGTCACAGATTGTGTCATGGCTTTATAAAAGAACATGTTTTAACATTATTTGTGGTTACCTTTCACACATGCTTCCGCTGAGGGTCACAGGAGTGAGTATCCTCAGACACATTTCAATTGAGAAAGTAAAGAAAGAGAAAACGTATGTCAAAACCAGCATACATGTCTCATTAAATCTTCATTCAACTTCAACATATCCTCCATTGATGTAAAAGCAATCTCCATATCAAGTTGTGTAAACTCTGGTTGCCTGTCCGCACGCAAATCTTCATCCCGGAAGCACCTATATGAACCGTACAATGCAGCTTTTCTGAGTAGGTAATTGGATTAATAATACTAGACCAATTGGATATGATCATATATGTTCATGCTATGAGCTTATTGCCTAAATTTTTCAAAATATGAGCATATTGCCTATAATCTGGATGAGATGGAAAAGAAATTTTAGAAGTTCAGCAAAAATGAAAATCATGGTTCATAAGGAGAAGAATAATAGAGGAAGAGCGGTGATTTGTAGAACAGGTAAAAGCACAAATACATCTAGAAAACAGCACAGTTACCTTGCAATCTGATAATATTTTTCGAATCCAGAAACCATCAACATTTGCTTGAACAGCTGAGGGCTTTGAGGGAGCACGTAGAACGTTCCTGGCTTCAGAAACCATATTGTAAGAAATCAGGGAACATGTAGCACTTATGTTTGAAAAGGTAAGAAACACCAGTGTCTAGTTATTAGACCTAATACAAACAGTCACTTGCAAGTTGCAATAAAATTCTGATGCATTATAATGTGTACTTTAATACTTTACAAGAGACTAATATAACATATTATAGTACGAGAATTTAGTAAAATGGAAGAATAAATGTGGATAGCAATTGAACGAAGGGCATCTGCACAAAGAACCTCTAGGTATGTCTTCAAGAACAGTCTTCACACATAGAATAAAGCAACTTTTCGAAGCCAACTGATCTTAAGGCAATTTTCTCAAAGATAAAAAGCAGAAAGCACAAACAAAAAGAAAGAATGCAACTTAATATGTCCGATTAAACTGTGATAAGAGTATTTGATATCTTTTATTAGAAAGTAGCTTTGGAGTAAAGCATCCAAAGTCCAAACATATGAAGCATTAGATCCTTCAAAGTTACAAACAATAGCAAATGGCATGAAGTGTTTTCTAAAGAGAAAACAAATTAGATAATGGTCCATGAAAAAATAGAAAAAATTGTACGTAGTTTAATTACCTGAACTCTCGATGGTACAAGATAGTCCCGAGCACCTTCAGGTGTAGACTTGGACAAAACAGGAGTCTCAATCTACCTTGGAACATGTAACTTTCGATCAGACATAACAGAAGGTTTTAAGTCAGGAAGTAAAAGGGTGTAAAAACTAAAAAATTATACTACTATTATAATCACGGTAGGTAAGGTGTCCTATGCACTGCCTCAAATTTATTCTATAATAAGAAATGCTGCCAGTAACTTTGTCTTTACATGATGATAAAAAAGATCAATAAAAATAAATTGTGTTATATAGAAGAGGTTAAAAAAAAAAGATAGAGCCCCGAACCCTAAAACCACAAGTTGAAGAATTAGAGACCTCAATTAAGATTGGCCATCTAGGCATCTAACACTACATCACAAGAGGAAATATTACAATTCATTGAAAAATGGGGCCACTACGATACATGTTGTTCCTAAGTGAAAATAGCACGTATGTATATGTAAAGGAGTAAAGTGGAAACTCAGACAAAACAATGGAAAAGTGTAACAGTAGATATAACCAGCATACCTCAACAAATTCATGTTCATCCTCCAAGTAGCGGCGTATGAGTTTAACAACATTATGGCGCAATCGCATGTTTGACTGCATTTGAGGGCGACGCAAATCCAACACTCTAAACCTACAGTATTCAATTGTAGGAAATTACTTAAATTGGCAGGGCATGAACATATTATTTGAATAAAATTTAGCATGCTAGTGTCTTAAGTCCTGTAAGGAGAAAAGGACAAGGAGATCAGCTTTAGGAAAATAGGAATGCTCTAACTTTTAACATGTATAAATATCTGGCAGAGTTGTTTGGAGCAAGAAGCAAATTACAACCAAAGAAGTATAGTACAACAGAATCGAATTGTTCGTTTTAGGATTCCAGTCAGCCATACTTCTTGAACTTGACCCATCGGTATATGAAAAGTTACATAGATTGAAAACACAAGGTCGATATCAATCAACATATTCATAATTGAAAATACTTCCACAGTATATTTTTTCCTATTTGAAACAGTACACTTGTACAAAAATTGCAAGCCAAAACATCAAATTGTAGACTGCGTTGATGTCCTAAAAACTAATATTTTGAATCAGAGAAAGTAAGGCTGCAGATTTTTTTTTTTTCTGTGACTTAGTAAAGCTGCAGGTATTAAGTTCGCAGTCAACATAAAGGAAATATAATTTCTTTAACAAACTGCATATATGCAAAATGACAACAAACTCAGACTACAGCTATGAACAAAACTGGGTGAATAGTAAAATGAACTGAAAACTACTACAGCAATCTTAGCAGTTACCAAAGCATGAGATGAACAGTTATACCTATATACTTATATCAAACTTCCCCTGATGTCAGTGCATACCATTCACAAGGCAAACATGCAACTTTGTGGTCATGTATGCATAACTTTAACGATGCACCCAATAGTTAGGAAGCACCAGGTATGCTAGAATAAGTGCTTGACATTGTCTATGCTGCAATACATGGTTGCCAATTTGAGGGAATCACCATGCTTAAAGCTACTTCCAGTAAGTCCAGTGCACAAATTTTGGAAAGACAGATTGTAAATGCTTTACCTCAATCTAATTTCTTCTGGAAACTTCTCTTTTACAGTATCAGCAGTTGTAACTGGAAACGGCAGCGAACGAGTTACTGAGTTCAGCACTAAAACACGATCTGCCACAACCTTCAAGGTACCAACATGCAACATAGTTAGATGGTTATGTTGGTTACTGTATGAACACAACAGAAAATAGAAAAGCTGATGGCTCTCAAAGAAACAAGTATTTAAACTATGTATTCTATAAAATGTGTTGTTCCTTATCTCATACATTTTGCGTGTCCAAAATGCGCAGTGCATAAAGGGAAAGGGAGCTTCTTATAAACAACAATGTTTCCATATTGGAATGTGTAAAAAACAAAATCTAGTCATGAAAAGCCAGCTCTATGTCTATTGGTGCCAAAACAACATAACGTGTGATGGCTGCCAATCAATACAAAAGAAAATACAAAATGGGAAGTTTTTTTTTGGACAATAAAATGGGAAAGTTGATGGCAGTCAAAAGAAACAAGTACTTAAACAATGACCAAAACATACTGAATGAAGGTAAAGAGAGCTTCTTATAAACAGCAATATTTATAAGTAGATTGTGTGATTATAAAATTCTAGCCATGAAAAGTCACCCAGCTTCTTGTCTATTAATCCCAAAACAACATAAGGTATGATGGCTGCCAATCAATACCTCTATAGCTCCAGTCTTCATATCTGCATTGATGGCATCCACAGGGCGTGGCCTGATCACCCCCTCAACAGCAACCACTGACTCCACCCTCAGCTTGTTTACTATGTTGTAAACCTCTGGGTGCTCTGGCAACGTTGTCACCTACACTACACAAAGTACCATATAAAAACCCCCAGCAATGATCTGATAACAACATAAATATCAACAACTACAGCATGTACATACATAATCATGTAAGAAATATCATAAGCCATGAATCACATACGACAAGTATTGCCCGTAATAAGAAAAAGATAAGCAGCCATAGAAGCACACGTTTTCTGAGCAGAAGTCATTCAGACAAACTGCCAATCTATCGAGCAACTACCACTCCACTGCCCTTCTGCTGACTACAAGCAGTTGAGTCACTTGGGGTGGGGAACAGCAGCTGATGCTGGAGGCTGAGTGCAATGCTTAACCATGCACGAATAATTTAGCAATGCAACAATCATTCCAGATAAACACACATCAACACGGAGGGTTAGAGAAAATGTGAAATTAACATCAATTGCCGAGTTTGTCTCTACAGGAGCAGGCAAGCAGCAGCTACATCAATGTATACACAATTACACAAAACACGGGATCACAGCAGCTTGCGGCAATTACACCCGTTTAGCTAAAGCAACTACAGTCTACAGGCATACCCCGACCACTAAAAAAAACTGACACTGACGCAGCCTAACACGAGGACAAAACAACTCACCTGCACCATGCCGGAGCGGTCTCGGAGGGTGAGGAAGGTGAGCCCGGCGTGCGCGCGGCGCAGCGCAACCCAGCCGCACAGCCTCACCCTGAGGCCGGCGTCCCCGGCGCCGAGCTCCCCGCACAGCGCGTCCCTCGCCGGCCACTGCAGCGGCTGCAGCCTCTCCACCTTGGCGGGCGCCGCCGCCGGCGCCGCCGCCGCTTCCTCCGGCGGGGTCGCGGCCGCATCGGTGGCCGCCGCCGACGCTGGGGTTCGGAGCTGGGGCCCCGGGACAGAGGCCGAGGTGGAGGCGGTGCAGAGCGGGAGGAGGCCGCGGAGGTGCAAGCCGGATGGCCTCGGCGGCTTTAGGCGCGAGAGGAGGGAGAACGGCGACGCCCGGAGGAGCGAGGACGCCATTGCGGACGCGACGGAGGAGATTGCAGATAGGGCAAGCGCCGTTTTGGACTGAGGTCGACGATGAGGTCGAGACGCTTATCCTTCCGCACGAATCTTGACACACAATTCACTGTTTTCGAGATCTTTGCTATCTTAGAGATGAGTATCAAAAAGGAAGAGTAAATGAGGTTAGAAATGGGGACATACCTGTTTTGGATTGATGTTTGGCTGGGGGGAGCCCCATTGATGATTGCATATAAGGAATTATTCTAAATCACAGTGTCACTAGAGATTGGTGTAGAGGATGCTTTATAATAATGAAGACTGGATTTTACAGTTTAGAAGGCAACTAAGAGGTAATCTAAGAGCGGAATGGCAGGAGCTACAAGACTTGTTGAGGGATGACTGAGGGTAGAGATAAGGTGACTTAGGCATTGGAGAAGTCGGAGAGATAGAATTGGGTGGGTGGGTGGGTGGGTGGGGGTTGTCAAGGATCAACAAATGCTAACTATTTGGAAGAGCAAAGTGCATTTGAAAGTTAAAAACTCCCTATGGATGGTTGTCTATGATAGAATCCAGTCGGGGAGTGCCTGAAACATAAAAAATGGTCTGGAATTCTAGATTGTTCCATGTGAGGGGAACCTGAGACAGCGGATCATATCCTGTTTCAGTGTGCCCCCGCTGTTTTGAGCTTTCTTTAGAGATAATCTATGATGGAGCAAATCTCCAGTCAGTTGTTCACACTTCTTACAATAGATAGTGGAGGGTTGCAGAGGCATAACAAGACAAACTGTTTTTCATATCTGTGCAAGTGCTCTATGGACGACTTGGAAGATTAGGAATGACGTTGTTTTTTAACAAGAAAGTGGTGTCGACACCGATTGTTTACATTTTCAGGACGTTGATGCTGGTCAAGTCCTGGACGCCGATGCTCAAGCCAAAGCGGAAACCCAAAGCTGATGCAATCCTATCTATGCTGACGGCGCAAGCAGCCCAGGTGGTGTGAGGGATTAGAAAAAGAAAGAAGGGGAGTGAGAAGACAGACGTCAAAACGTTTTGTTGCAGATTGCCTTCGCCAGCTGCGTGATTAGTATCACTTGCGTTGGGCAAAATTGTGTTCGTTATGGTTTTGAAGTTAAACACAAGTTTTATCGCTTTTCGGCTAGGTTATCTAGCCTGGTCGACCTGTTGATGAGAGTTACTTTGAGTTAGGAGAGTTTTTTGAGTTGTTTTAAGTGCTTTGATGTAAGGGAACGGATCGTATGCAAACCAAATTTCTACCGTGTAAAACTGCAGTAACGTTGTGGATCACAGGATCGTCGTCGATGGCTGCGAGAGAGAGGTGGGAAACTTTTACAAAATAGTGCCCGCCACACTTATGTTTTTTTCCAAAAACTCCCTACGTCTCATCTCCTTTTCGTCTCGTTCCGTATCGTTCCCTCCGTATCGCCCAGGCACGTACGCGCGTACACGCGATACGATAGGTCACGCCGCCGCCGGCCTGGGCTCGTGCTAGGGATCGCCGCCGCCGGCCTAGCTCGCGACCCCGCCGCCGCCGGCCTGGCTCGCGACCCCGCCGCCTCGACTCCCCTCCCCCGTCGCGCGCCCGCGACGAGGCCGGGCACCCACCACGAAACCGGCGATCTCGGCTGCGAGATCCGGCGGCCGGCGAAGGAGAAGTCCGGCATGCGAGGGCGAGGCGGCGCGCGTGACGAAGGCCGGTGGCGGCGATCCCTCGCGCGTGACGAAGGCCCGGCGGCGATGTGGATCGCGCGTACGTGCCTAGGCGATACGGAGATCGGAACGATGCGGAACGAGACGGAACGGAGATGAGACGTAGGGAGTTTTTGAAAAAAAACATAAGTGTGGCGGGCACTATTTTGTAAAAGTTTCCCACTTCTGGCGGCCATCGGATGACGATCCTGGATCCACAACGTTAGCGTTAGTTTTGGTTCTGCGAATAGCCCTTTTGCGTACGATCCGTTCCCTTGATGTAAAATGGTAACCCAGTAAAACTGTGATCTGATAAAGCCAGGTGAAAGCTTTGGTGCCGCCGAGCCACTTCCAGCTGCAGCCCACCCCGGCGGCCGGCGCGAACTCCGGCGATCCCCCACGCCGTTCCCGATGCCTCTCCCGCCGCGCCGGCCCGTCGCGGGCCACTCTAACGCCACCTCAGACTCCGGCATGGTGAAGCTCCTGGCCGACATCCTCCACCACACCGCACCATCCACCTGGCCGTCCGCCCTGGCCGCGCCGCTGCTCCGGCATCGCCTCGCCCCCGCGCACGTCTCGTCGCTCCTCGCCCTCCCGGCCTCGCTCCGCCGGCCCGACCTCTCCCGCCGGTTCCTCCACCTGCTGCCTCCCCACCTCGTCTCCCCGGCCTCCCTCTCCCTGTTCGCGCTCTCCTTCCTCTCCTCGTCCCCGTCGCCCTCGTCCCCGGCTGCATCCTCCTCCCCGCACGCCGCCTCCCTGCTCCTCTCCCTCGCGTCATCCGCCCCGTCCGCGTCCTCCTCGTTCTCGTCTCTCTCGCACGCTAACGCGCTCGCCACCTTCCGGCCCGGCGCCGCCACCGCCGCCGTCACGCTCCTTGCCTCCTCCTACCTCCGGCTCCGCCGCGCCCGCGACGCTGCCGACGTCCTCCGCCTGTCCCTCTCGTCTGGCATTGCGGTGAAGCAATACACCGCTTCTCAGATTTTATTTGCTCTCATTAAGATCCGGCAGTTTGCTCTTGCCCGCGACCTGTTCGATGAAATGCTTCAGTGCAAATTCCCCTTGGACGAGTATCTTTACACGGCCGGAATTCGGGCCTACTGTGAGACAAGGAATCTGGATGGCGCAAGGGGGCTGTTGGCGAAGATGGAAAGCAAGGGTGTCAAGGGCAGTGCTGTGCCATACAATGTGTTGATGTATGGTCTCTGCAGAAACAATCGTGTTGTTGAGGCAGTTGAGGTGAAGGACGGCATGGTGGGGAGGGGAATTGTCGCTGATGAAGTTACGTACCGGACTCTGGTTTATGGGTTTTGTCGGACTGAGGAACTTGAAATGGCATTGGAGATGACTGATGATATGCTTAGTCTGCACTTTGTGCCATCAGAGGCCAGCTGCTCGTTTATGATTGATGGGTTGCGGAAGAGAGGACACGTCGACAAGGCATTCAGGTTAGCTTGTCAATTGGGTGACTTGGGTATGGTGCCAAACTTGTTTGCGTGTAATGCATTGATTGATAAACTGTGCAAGGACGGAAGATTTAGTGAGGCAGAAAAGATCTTCAGAGGGATGACAAACAGGGGTCTAGAACCAAATGAGGTGACCTATGCTATACTGATACATTCCCTGTGCAAGAGGGGAATGATGGATGACGCAGTTTGCATGTTTGATAGGATGAGAGAGAAGGGAATCAGAGTGACAGTTTATCCATACAACTCTTTAATTAATGGTTACTGCCAACATGACGATTTTCACCAGGCAAGAGGTCTTCTGAACGAGATGGTTGAGAAGGGATTGACACCAAGTGCAGCATCATATTCCCCCCTTATAGCTGGTTTATGTCGGAAAAGGGATCTGGCCAGTGCAATGGAGCTCCACAGGGAGATTGCTAGGAATGATGTTTCAGGGAATGTATATACATTTACAGCGCTTATCAGTGGTTTCTGCAAGGACGGAAATATGGATGAAGCAGCTAGGTTGTTTGATAAGATGATAGACAGTTCTGTAGTACCAAATCAAGTGACTTTTAATGTTATGATTGAAGGGTATTGTCGTGTAGGCAATATCAGGAAGGCATTCCAATTATATGATCAGATGGTAGATAGCGGCCTAACACCTGACAATTACACTTACAGGTCACTGATAAGTGTACTTTGTTTGACGCTAGGTGCCATGAAAGCTAAGGAATTTGTTGATGATCTAGAAAACAACTGTGCTGTGCTAAATAGTTTTAGCCTTACGGCACTTATGCATGGATTCTGCAAAGAAGGAAGGTTAACTAAAACGTACCATGTTTGGGATGAGATGAGAGCTCGGGGAGTCAAGCTTGATCTTATTAGTTTTACTGTAATTGTATATGCAGCTCTGAAACTGCATGACAGGGAGAAAATAAGTGTGTTATTTAGGGAAATGAAAGAAAAAGGTGTGAGGCCAGACAATGTGTTCCATACATGCATGATTGATGTGCACTCAAAGGAACAAAATATAGTTCAAGCTTTAAACTGCTGGGATAAGATGATAGCTGACGGATGCTCTCCAAATGTTGTCACATATACGGTTTTAATTAATCACCTATGCAAGTCTGGGTATTTGAGTAGCGCAGAGATCCTTTGTAAAGAAATGTTAGCTGGGCGCTTCCTTCCTAATAGCTTTACTTATAATTGCTTTCTTGATTATCTGGCAAATGAAGGAGAGCTGGAAAAGGCTAAAGTTCTACACACTGCCATGCTTGAAGGCTGTTTAGCTAACACAGTGACATTTAACACATTGATCAAAGGGTTATGTAAGGCTGGGCAGATCCAAGGGGCAATTGACCTTTTGCAGAAGAATACTGAGAGTGGTTTCTTTCCTGATTGCATCAGCTATTCTACAATAATAAATGAGCTCTGTAAGGTTGGTGACACCAATAAAGCATTTCAGATTTGGAATGAAATGTTATACAAGGGACTCAAACCTGATATTGTGGCATACAATATTTTGCTTCGCTGGTGCAATATTCATGGTGAATTTGATAAGGGCTTAGGAATTTACAGTGATATGGTTAAGAATGGTCTACAACCAAACTGGGACACATCTAGAGCTCTTTTCTTAGGAGCTTCTTTGATGACCACAAAGGGAAAAACTTTACTATTGACCACCTGATGTTAGGGCAATATTTGTTCTCATCTACTGGAATAGGCTGAATCAAGAAGGATGCCAGATGCAAAAAATCAAACTGACCCTGAACTGTTGCTTCATACACAAGTAGCAATAAGCCTACAACATACATATGCATAACTGCATATTGGCATTTTGAATGCTTTAGCAGATGGATTCTACTCTGAGGTAAAACGCCTGAGATCATCACTTTTTCATTTCAGCATGACGCTTCGGTAATTGTTTTGCTAATCTTTACTTCTATTATGATTTTGGCACATGTCTAATTTGACAATGTTGTGATTGAAACAGTCCCTAATTTGGGTGCTTAGATTGTATTATGCTATTTCATTTTGGCTAGCTTTTGTTGTCTGTCTTTTTTTAGAAATATGAGTTTGCATAGGTGTTGAACCACTTTGCATGCTGATTTGTGAAGTAGAATACAGGCAATTGTGATCATCGTGTTCCTATTATTATTTCTGCTTCTGCCCTAGAAACATAAATAAAATCTAACTTTACCATCTCATTCCTCTTTTTTACACCCTTTTTATCCTACTCCTGGGTGTGCATCACCTCCAGTACAACCTTACCTCATTACATTACAACATTCTCTGCCCTTGCTCACACATTTTCTTTTTTCTTTTTTTGACAGTCACTCATCCATAGAAATAATGCAAAGGGGTTATGACAGAAGGAATCTTCAGCAACACAAGGAAAATGTGTGATGGTTTATTAATAGTCTGGATAGTCTTTAGCTTCATTGTATTAAGAATTTGGAATTTTGTAGGGAGTGCATAACAATTAACAATATTCCTTTTGTGTGCCAAGCATTTGATGCTTATGGAGTCCCAAAATCGTTGAAACACAGAGTTTGTTTGGCCTTGGATGGGTGTTCTAATGAAGATGCCTACTGAGTGGAAGAATGGGCGCCAAGTTGGAGAGAGTGGAAATCGCCTTAAAGATCAAGTTGCATGCTTCTGCCCGCAGAAGGTTATTCCTTTATGGAATTACAGAGGTCACACTGGCAATGCTATTGTTGAGTTTGCAAAAGGTTGGAGTGGCTTCAAAAATGCTCTTGCCTTTTGAAAATCATTTTGAGGCCTATAAGAGACTATTTGCAAAAAAAATGGTGATTTGAAAACTGTCAGTGATCTTGAAAGTGAAGGGACATGTAAAACTGATACGCTCGTGGCAATGTTAGCTAGCCAAATTGAAGTAAAGAACAGGCATGTGCAAGAACTGGAAAACAAGTGCAATGAGACAACTGCATCACTTGACAGGATGATGGCGCAAAGGGAAGGGAGCTGATCCTCCATAAGTATAATGAAGGTTTTTGTTCGTCTTTATTATTCATGTTTTCTTTATGGTTTAGTACTCTGCATATCCTCATTTCTGTCCTCTTAGTGTAAATGGAACTTCCAGTTGTTTGATGTTCTTTTCACTTTTTTTTCTTAACCGGAAATTCGCAAGATGCAGCAAGTTGCTCATAGGCACTTGCAGAAGATCATCGATGATAACAAAAGGCTCCGCAAAGATTTAAAGTCCAAGATGCAGGAACTTGACTCAAGATCCAAGGAGCTTGGTGACATAGCTTTGCAAAGGGATTATGCAGAAGAAATCTTCAGCAAGAGAAGGAAAAGGTGTGATGGTCTATTGCTGTCAATTGTCGTATATCTTTTGCACATGGATGTTCATCCAGAAACTTTTCTTTTTGTGAAATAGTCATGTGTTAGTCCAAAAACAAGCAGAATAAAAGATACCACTAGATTCGGCCATTTATTTTTCTCAACAGATTTCAGACTGATCATATAGCCTAAAGGATAGCAACAATGCCTACACATGTTGATAATTTCTAAATACAACATTGATACCTTTCTGTGGCATATCTTGTATAAAATCTGGCTGATTTGTCATTTGCTACTTTATTAAACACCTTTAGTAATGTAGTTGCTATTGCTTTGGCGATAATTCCATCTATAACTGTTCAATGGCCAAATGGGTCTAAATTTCTGTATGGCCTTAGGGCTGATAACAAACCACCTCAAAGTTTCTATCACGAAAATGAAATATCATTACTATGCGCATCTCTAACCCTTATCAATGCTGTTGTCTTTTACTAGTTGCAGGTCAATTTGAAGTGTGAAGATGATACACCGGTCAATCACAAAGGGCCTGGAAGAAAAGTGATCGGAAAACTGCATCAAATTTATGCTGCTGAACTTTGGAAATAAAGATTTTGCGTATGGTGACTGGTGAGATACTTGTACTGGGAAGAGGAAGCTCCTTTTTTAGCTATACCTCAGTTTGATGTTTGTTTCCTTTCTCTGATTTTTCATAGAGGGTAATTTGCTTGCTTGACCAAAATAAGCTGATTAGGACAAACTTCGTCTCATTGAAATGGAGAAGCCCATGTTTAAATATTTACTTCTAATACTCAAGTTGGAATTTATGTTTTCCACATTTTTCAACAAAATTTTAATGTACATTTTGAACGACATGGTGACACTTGTAGCATCATTTCCAAGTTTTCTTTGTTTCTGCTTGCAGCAGTTAAGTTCACCTTCAATATATTTCCTAGTCTGATATTTTTGTCATCTCTTGCTTGGCTTCAGGAATTCTGCTCAAGGGTAACTGCTGGAAGTTCAGATAAAAGCACAACAATGGTGCCACCTTATTTATAAAAAAAACAACGGTGCCACCTTCAATATATTGGACTTCTTTTATGATTTTCATCTGTAAAAGACGGCATCTGGGTGTAACTTATTGACGAGAATTGCTCATATACTAGCTGTTTGCACCATGGATACAATTTGCTGTTACAGGTCGAAAGAACACGATCATTCTGTAAACATATATACTGTACTGTATACGCTTTAACCCTTGCAACCACGAAATGAGCATACGTGGTAAAATAGCCTATAGGAAGTACAGATAAATTACTCTATTTGAAGAACCAAACCATGTTTCAAGATCCGGCTGTCCGAGAATGAGAGGATATGGATTGTATATACGTTCATGGTTCATGGAAATGCCATTGGCAATGCTGGGTCATTACCAATGATGATTGCCACTATCTGATGTTTCATTACCGCTTATGCTTTTGCCGCTGCTTCGGCGACCATCACAAAGTCATAGATGTACAGTGCCTTCTTCAGTTGCGGCGCCTTATTTCAGCATACTGATTTTCAGGGGCAACTGAAGAATTCGGTGCTGTACACCAGCGTTGTCTTCAGTCGAAAATGAGGCGGCCATAGATTTTTCAGGGGCGCAAATGTTTACATCACTGGTCAGTGGGCCCATTGGTGCACTGACTGTTGGGCCAGACTGGGCCCATGCAAAAACCAACGGCCAGCGTGCCGAAACGCACGGGCTCGCCCCGCCTCTCCACATCAGCAATCCGCGTCAAGGCCCATCTCTACCGTCCAATCCCGATGGCACCAACGCATCGCGACCCTCCACGTCATCGATCCGCGGCACCGACTCCTCCGCCAATCAGGCGAGCTGCAGCGGTGTACGCAACTGCTTCCTGAAGGAAGCTTTTGCGGAGAAAATCGCTGCAGCGGCAGCCTCAATCACCTCCGCAAGCCTTGCGTTCCAATCGAATTCCGGTGTTTTTGAGTGATGTACGGACGGAACGTAAAAGGACGCGTGGGGTCTGCTGGAGGGGAGAGAGAAAGGAAGGCAGGGAGGAGGCGCCGCGTGGGGCCTGCCGCCTCGACCGAGCTTGTGGGCCGCCGAGCTCGCGCCATGGCCGCCGCGCGAGGTCCGCCACGGCGAGCTCCGCCATGGCCGGGGCCGAGCTGCGGAGAAGGAGAGAGAAGGACCAGGAGAGAGAGGGAGGGGGTGCCATGGTCGCTCGGCGTCGCCGTCGCAGCTCGCTCGCGCCGCCGTCGCGCCGGTCGTCCTCCTGCTCCGCGCGCCGCCATGGCCGGGCTGCTCGAGCTCGGAGAGGACGCGCAGGCGCCGCGCCGCCTCGCGGCCGCGGACGCGCCCGGCTAGAGACGCCGGCCGCCGCGCCGGCCCCACGCGAAACAGGAGAGCGGTCTTAGGTGGAGGAGCGCCGCCGGGCCGCCGTTGCTCGCCTTTGCTGCGTCGCGGCCACGCTGGGCTCGCCGCGGCCCGGTGGCCGGCGCGCCGCGGCCGCGCGTCCGCCACGCGCCGCGCGTCGGGAGCCGCCGCGCTGGCCGGCCGGGGCTCGCCGCTCGTCGGCCGCCGCGCGCCCGGCCGCCAAGCGCCTCGTCCTCTGCCGCGAGAGTGCGCCGTCCGCAGCGCAGCGCCGCACGCAGCGCCGTCGGCTGCGCCCGCCACTGCCATAGCCGCCCACAGCGCCGCCCTCTGCCACTCCTCTGATTTGGGGAAGAAGAGTAGTAGTAGTACTCGTGCTCGAGAGAAGGTTGACGGAGAGAGAGTGCAGGTGGAGAGAAGGGGAGGAAGAGAGAGAGGAGTTTTTTAATAAAAAACGTGGGTCCCACAGTGGATTGAGTAAACTGTAAATGATTGATGAGTGCAGGGGAAATTGGTATAGAGGAAAGAATTATGCTGACTAGAATGGAATATTCCTTTAGAGGGTAGCCTCAGAGCCCGCTACTCCATCCTATAAATAAAACCGCCCCCCACGCCTCTCCTCACATCCCTCGAAATCCCCCGTCCTCAAATCCTCCGAGCCCGCGAATCCCCTCGTCCCCTTGCCGCACGCCACCCGCAATCGATGCCGCCCAAGGCGGAGAAGAAGCCGGCGGCGAAGAAGCCCGCGGAGGAGGAGGAGCCTGCGGCAGCCGAGAAGGCCCCCGCGGCGGGGAAGAAGCCGAAGGCCGAGAAGCGGATCCCGGCGGGCAAGTCGTCAGCCTCCGCCGGCAAGGAGGGCGGCGGCGGGGACAGGAAGGGCAGGAAGAAGGGCAAGAAGTCGGTGGAGACGTACAAGATCTACATCTTCAAGGTGCTCAAGCAGGTGCACCCGGACATCGGCATCTCCTCCAAGGCCATGTCCATCATGAACTCCTTCATCAACGACATCTTCGAGAAGCTCGCGGGGGAGTCCGCCAAGCTCGCGCGATACAACAAGAAGCCCACCATCACGTCCAGGGAGATCCAGACGTCGGTGCGCCTCGTGCTCCCCGGCGAGCTCGCCAAGCACGCCGTGTCTGAGGGCACCAAGGCCGTCACCAAGTTCACCTCTTCTTAGGTTAGATGAGGTTGGTGGTACTGGGTGGTGTTGGTTGATGTGGCTCAGTTCATCTCGTAGTGCTGTAGAGCTTTCCCGAACTTGAAATGATGATGTGTAGGTCAGTTGGTGGGTTGCCGTAAGAACTATGGCAAGGCTTTTGGAACACTGTTTGTTGTTGAATTTGTCAGAAATGGCAACTTGCAGTTTGCAGGGAGCTAGTACCGATTCTGGATATATGTGTTGCATTTGCTAGTTAATATGTCTGCTGTTGCGAAATTCTGTATTTTTACAGAAGTAAAACATCATGTTCTTATGTTCATAGGCACTTTTCCCTGAAAGAGGTGAACTTCTTGGCAGCAAATTTAGTGTCACTTGTGCTTGCACCGTCGAAGTTTTAGAATGTGTAAGATCTCTGTTATGAACTGTTGTATGGCATAGGCATCATTATTCTGTTCAAATTCTTTTTTTTTTTTTTTTTTTTTGCGATCACGCCCAACCCTGGACGTGTTTTTCATTAAACAGAGAAGAGTCCAACCCAACAATATCTGTTCAAATTCTGATGGTAAAATCTACTTGTAGCTACGTGATAGAAACTTACTGTATTCTCAGGATCATGTTGTTTCCACCCTATTCAGCATTGTTGTTTCATTCTGCAGAGATGTCTTTGCATTCATTCTGTTCTTTTATCAGCTAATAACTGGTACAATTTTTGCTTAGTACTTTTCATGCCTGTGTCACTGAGGCTGTGTCTTGTACTGGTATGCTTCATCTGATGTGCTACTTGAACATGATGCAATCCTTGGATTACAAACTCACCCATATTGCCATATTTGTGGTTGAGTTCTGGATGTTGCCTGCATTGTTTGTTATTCATGAATTTTATGCGGTAACTCTGGTTTTGTTTAATTCAAGCTTTGAAATGGCTGCTTGGAATATGTGATCATTAGAAATACAGGATGATCAGTATATTGGAGCAGCCATCTGTCATTATTGACATCTTAAATTTAATTTGTTGGATCCAGAGTTCATGTTGCTTTGCAGCTGGCCTTGTTGATTTGGTAGCTGTAGCTTGGCTCTTGAGTTCTGAGTTCTTGCAAAGAAACTTGGCCTTTCAAACATTGAGAATGTGGATGAGGCCTTTGGCATGGTTTTATCTGTCTCTCGCTCATTGTTGCAGTGTGCAGAGGGGCTGGAGCTGGAGCCATAGTTCCACCAAATGGGGGTATTTCCACTGCTATTGAACATTGCATATCTGACGTGACCCACATGTTAGAGCACCAAGTTGCTATATAGTTCAAAACTGAACTAATCTACTTCATCAGAGAGAATACTTGGGAGGTGGTGGGTTGCAGTTTGGTACTTGCTCAGCTGATCTCATAGGAGTAGCAACAGAAACATCAGTGAGATGTTTATGGTCCCTATTGTACAACCTTTGGGATTGTGTGTTGTAATGAATTTGATAATGTTTTGTGAAATTTACAGGATTGTTCGTAAATTGGTGGGCATTAACTTGTTAGCTGCTGCTCTGAATTCTGTAAGTTCTGTAGTAATTACCGTTCCTACAGCATGCTGGTCTTTGTATATTACATTTATATAGTTACTACTTCCACAGGGGAAGCCAGAAAGTTCTCCCTGGACCTCAAAATTTATCTCCTGATTTCTCTGGAGCCGAGAAATTCTTGTTGCTTGTCATCGCACTACTTTGCAGATGTGGAAAACTGATTTTGGACACAATTTGATTCTACCGTATTGAAAATGTGTAAAGGGCCTTGTTTTTGTGCATATAGTATTACCAATACTGTATTTTCTATTGAGGTGCTTAAAACTTGAGCTATTGTGAAATTTTTTTTGACACTTAATTATCTGCTCCTGTTCAAGAGAAACATAGCTAAAGGTACGTTAGCTGAAATGATTGTCTGTTACTTTTCTGAGTCTGCTGTTCGGAGGCTTATCTTTCTATTCCATCTTCTCTAATATCACAGACAATCTACCCTAACTAAATGTGTTTATTATTTGAGTTCTTGGAACTTGAAAATGTAAAAATGTACCTCTTTAGTCTTAGTATGGCATGGCCACTGCTGTAGTGCTACTAGGGAGCTTCAGATTTTAATCCTGGTTAATTTTTTTCAGGACTCACTTTTCTTTCATTATAATTTTCAAACATCGGTCTCAGACAGCTATGCTAACAAAGAGACATGCACCTTTGAGCTTTTTCTCGCTGACAGATTTACTAACCACCTTATTTCTTGCATATGTCTTACATAAACCAAAGCATGTTGGCAATAATGATAGAACTGAGGCGACATATATATCTTCAGTTATTTCAGTGACTGACCGTCTGCAAGCATCTTGCCCGCTTTAGCTCTATCTATTCACTGTTGTAGAAATCATTTGCATAGTTTTTGCTACTCCTCAATGCTCCCCACAATTGATTTTGCAAACATGAGATATGAATCTCTGATTGCATTGTGCCATCACTGCCTTGCATGGAACTTGTCATTGTTTTGTGAAAAGTTAACTGCCTGATTGGACTGTTTATGAATTAATGCACTTTGAAATGTGAAATTTGTTTTATGCTATGGACTGTGCAATTTCTGGAGTAATTATGTTTTCTACCGTTTGCTGGTCTATAATAATATCATACATTTGTATAGTGCAACCCAGTGTGATTGGTTTGTTCTTTGATGTCAATTGATGATTACTATGCAAAGAACTCTGGTACTCTTTCCTGCGGTGCTTATGAATGTGAAATTTCTGCAGTAGTTCCTTTGTCATGCTGGTACATGTAATCAACTATACTTGCATCCTCACCATTCAAATTTTGAGGGTCCTCTGACCTTGATAGGGTTCCTAGCCCTTCCCTTGATCTCTCGCAGCGAGTACGGATGATTGATCGGAGGACGGGGGCGGCGGCGGCGCTGGGGCGCCGTGGCGTGGTGGAGGCGGCGGCTAGGGCAGGGCGCACAAGAGAGGCTAGGGTTTTGGGGACTTCCCGATCTCCCAGCTCCCTAAAGGAAGCCGGAAACAATAATATGTTTCTGCTTAATTGATCCAATCCAATGTCTTACAATATATAAGCTCCTCTCATCTAATAATTTATAAAATACTCCCTGGACTAATAATATTTCTAATATAAATAACGATGAAGATAATTGGGCGCCTAGGCCCATGAAGCCGATCGGCCAGGGAACTCTCCTAGCCACTGGTCGGTCTCCTCCTTGTGTACGTGATGCCCGTCATAACATCTCTCCCCCCCTCGACAAACAGCTCGTCCTCAAGCTGCACATCGGGGTAGAGAGTCTTGAAGTCCTCAAGAAGCTCCCAAGTCGCCTCCTCTGGAGCAAGTCCGTGCCACTGGACCAAGAGCCGCCAAATCCCGCGGCGTAGCTGAGCACGCAGCACCTTCTCCAGGGCGGGCAGCAGGCGCCCATCCTGCACCGGGGGCAGCACCGCCGGTCCCGTTGGAGCGACGCCGTCGGGGAAGTTTGTAACGTCGGGACGTTACAAAGTTGTAGGGCTTGAGCAGCCCCACGTGGAAAACGTCATGCAGGCGCGCCTCGGACGATAGGTGCAGCCGGTATGCGACCGGCCCAATCCGCTCCAGGACCTGAAAGGGCCCAGCATAGCGTGGGCGAAGCTTGCCCTTGGCCGGCGATCCGAGGGCATGGGTGGGGCGGTGCAGTAGTCGGAGAAGAACCCATGCCCCCACGTCGAACTCCACCTCGCGGTGGTGCTGGTCGTAGAAGCGCTTGGCGTACTGCTGCGCCTGAAGAAGCCGCTCCCGAACCTCCTCCAAGAAGGCGTCACGGTCGCGCAGCATCTCGTCCACGGCCTCCGTCGCGGCCGCCCCCTCCTGGTGTGGAAGAAGGGAGGGGGCGGTCGGCCATAGACCACCTCAAACGGCGAAGTCTTCAGGGCGGAGTGGAAGGACGTGTTGTAGCAGTACTCGGCCCACGCCAGCCAGTCCACCCACGTGCGCGGGCGATCACCAGTCGCACACCGTAGATACATAGCAAGCACCTTGTTGACGACCTCAGACTGCCCGTCGGTCTGAGGGTGGAACGCCGTACTAAGGCGCTGCTTCACACCTACACACTTAAAAAGGTCGCGCCACAGATTGCTGGTGAAGACGGGGTCACGGTCGCTGACGATGGAGTTGGGGAAGCCGTGAAGCCGCATGATCCCCTCGAAGAAAGCACGCGCCACGGAGGCAGCGGTGTAGGGGTGACTGAGGGCGATGAAGTGAGCGTACTTGGAGAAGCGGTCAACCACCGTCAGGATCACCGACTTGCCATGGACCTTCGGCAAGCCCTCGACGAAGTCCATGGAGATGTCCGCCCACACCTGGGACGGCACGTCCAGGGGCTGGAGGAGGCCGGCCGGCTGCGTGGTCGGCGTCTTGTTCCGCTGGCAAGTGTCGCAGGAACGGACGAAGTCGTGGACGAGGCGCCTGTCGCCGGGTATGTAGAAGTCGGCGCGGAGGCGCACAAGGGTTTTCTGGACCCCCTCATGCCCCGCCGCGTGCGCCAAGGTGACCACCTGGTGATGAAGGTCGTCGACGTCCGGAACGTAGAGGCGCTTGCCGTGGGCGAGGAAACCGTCGCGCGCAGCCCACGGCGCGTCAAGGGCGCCCTCGGCGAGCTGCTGCAAGAGGCCGGGGGCGACCGGGTCGACGGCGGTGGCCTCGCGGATGGCGCCGAAGAGGTCAAAGGACGGCCCGGACAGGGCGCACACCTGCGCCGTGTCCTCGTCACAGCGAGACAGCGCGTCGGCCGCGGAGTTGAGACGGCCCGGGCGGTACTCCACCGTGAAGTCGAACCCGAACAGCTTGCTGAGCCACTGGTGCTGCGGCACGGTGGACAGCCGCTGGTCCAGGAGAAACTTCAGGCTGTAGTGGTCGGTGCGGACGAGAAAGCGGCGCCCCCACAAGTATGGGCGCCAGTGGCGGACCGCCTGCACGAGCCCGATGAGCTCGCGCTCGTAGGCCGCCAACTTGATGTGTCGGGCGGCGAAGGGGCGGCTGAAGAAGGCCAGGGGTCCTCCCCCCTGGTGTAGAACGGCGCCAAAGCCCGTGCCCGAGGCGTCGCAGTCCACCACGAACGGGCGGTCGAAGTCCGGCATCTGGAGCACTGGGGCGGACGAGAGCGCCCGCTTAAGGGCGGCAAAGGCCTCGGCGGCCTCTGAGGTCCAGACGAACGCCTCCTTCCGTAGGAGGCGCGTGAGGGGCGCCGCGATGGAGCCGAAGTCGCGGATGAACTTCCTGTAGTAGCCTGCAAGCCCCAAGAAGCCGCGCACCCCGCGAGGAGAGCGCGGAGTCGGCCACGCCTCGACGGCAGCCACCTTGTCGCCATCCATGGCGACGCCGTCGGCGGAGATGACGTGGCCCAGGTAGGCGACGGAGAGCGCCCCGAAGGAGCACTTGGACCTCTTCAAGAAGAGGCCGTGGGCGCGCAGGGCGGTGAAGACGAGGCCGACGTGCTGCAAGTGCTCGGACCACGACGAGCTGTAGATCAGTATGTCGTCGAAGAATACCAGCACAAACCTGCGGAGGAAGGGCCGGAGCACGTCGTTCATGAGCGCCTGGAAAGTGGCCGGGGCGTTGGACAACCCGAACGGCATCACCAGGAACTCAAAGTGGCCTTGGTGGGTGCGGAACGCCGTCTTCTCAATGTCCGCCGGGTGCGCATGCACCTGGTGGTACCCGGAGCGGAGGTCGAACTTGGTGAAGAACTTGGCGCCATGGAGCTCGTCGAGGAGCTCATCGACCACCGGGATCGGGAACTTGTCCTTGGATGTGCGGTCGTTGAGGGCGCGGTAGTCGATGCAGAAGCGCCATGACGCGTCCGCCTTCTTGACGAGGAGCACGGGCGCCGAGAACGGCGACGTGCTGGGGCGGATGATGCCCTGCTCCAGCATGGCGGCGCACTGCCGCTCGAGCTCGTCCTTCGCGGGCGGGGTAGCGGTACGGCCGCACCGCCACCGGCGCCGTCCCCGGCAGCAAGTGGATGCGGTGGTCATAGGGGCGGGCCGGCGGAAGGCCGCGCGGTGTGTCGAAGACGTCGGCGTGCTGAAGTAGAAGCTCGTCCAGCAGCGGGTGCTGCGGGTCCGTGGCGACCACCGCCAGCGACCGCTGCTGGGAGGGCGCGCCTGGGGCAGCCACGCACTGCCAGGAGACGCGACGGCCGTCGCGCAGGAAGGAGACGGAGAGTCGCTCGAAGTCCCATGTCAGGGGCCCCAGCGGCCCCAGAAAGTCGACGCCGAGGATGAAGTCGAAGCAGCCCAGGGTCAGGCCGACGCAGGAGACGGAGAATGGCGCCCCATGTATGTCGACCGGGACGTCGCGGGCGATCCCCTCGCACGGCAGGCGCTCGCCACTGGCCACCGTGACGCGGAGCTGGTCGCCCCCCTGCGGGGCGAGGCCAAGGCGCCTCATGGCCGCGCCCTGCAGGAAGGTGTGGGTAGAGCCCGTGTCAAGGAGAGCGAGGAACCGCTCGCCCTTGATCGTCACTGGCAGCAGCATCGTGTTGTAGGTCCAGATTCCTGCAAGAGCGTGCATAGAGACCACAAGAGCGTGAGTATGGGCAGCGTCGTCAGACGGGGTCTCTGCGGCGGCGTCCTCCTCCGAGACAGCCGCATCGACGAGGAAGTCGTCGGCCTCCAAGAAGAAAAGCCGGGGGCACACGTGTCCCCGGACGTAGGGCTCGTCGCAGTTGAAGCACAGCCCCTGTCGGCGGCGCTCCAGCATCTCGGCGGGCGAGAGACGGCGAAAGGGGCGCGCGGCCGCCCCTATACCCGGCGCTGCCGCCGCTGTGGCTCTCGCCGGCTCTCGGCTGCCCGGGCCGCCGGTGGTGTTGCGCCCGGCCGCCCACCGGCCGCGGAGGTATGGGCGGGCGGGCCGAGGGACGGGCGCCCTTCGGCGGCCGGGGGCGGCGGTGGAACTGCCGTCGCTGCGCGCGTCTCGAAGGCGCACGCCAGGAACATGGCCGTCTGTAGATCCGGCGGAGCGCGCATGGCCACGTCAACACGGATGTGGTCCGGGAGTCCACCGACGAACAATTCCACCTTCTGGCGCCTGGAAACATCTCTGGAGTGCGCCAAGATCGTCTGGAAGCGCTCCGAGAACTCCTGAACGGAGGACTGGAACGGTAGACGGCCCAGCGTGGAGATGCCGGAGCCGAACATGGCGTCGGGGGACCGAACCGGAGACGGCATAGCTGCTTGAAGCGATCCCAGGACGGCATGCCCTCGTCCTGCTCTAGGGCGTAGTACCACGTCTGCGCGGCGCCGGTGAGGTGGTAGGACACCATCCACGTCCGTTGAGACACGGGCGTGCGCTATCCCCAGAAGAATTGCTCACAGTGCGTGAGCCAGCTGAGCGGGTCGACGGATCCGTCATAGGTGGTGAAGTCGAGCTTGTGGGTCTTAGGCTCCCACGCGCCCGGCTCCATCGTCGTGCTGGCGGCGCCGCTGCCGGCGCTCGAGACACCGCCTCCGCTGCTGCTCGGGGCTCCCCCGCCCGGGGCGCCGATGGAGAACGACGATGGGGCGAACGGCCACAGAGACGAGCCGTGGAACAAAGGTCCGTCGACACCCCCGTAGAGGGTGCCTCCCGCCGGGATGCCGCCGTGGGACGGCCCGGTGGCCTGCGCCGTGGTCCGGACCGGCGCCGTCGTGTAGACCGGCTGCTCCGTCCGCGATCCGTAGGTGAAGTCGGGGATCGGGGACGGCGAGTGCGGGAAAGCAATCTGCGTGATCGGAACGCCCGCCGTCGGGACCGCCGTGGAGGGCGGCGCGGCTTGGGCGGCGGCCGCGGCTGCCGCTGCCGCGGCTTCGGCCGCGATCGGACGTCATCCCGGGCGCATCCGGGGCCGGCCGCGACGAGGTGGGCGGCCGGGTGCCGTGCGGCCCGGCCCGGGAAGAGGTGGATGCCCTTGACGGCCTTCCCGAGCTCGAGGACGGCCGCCGTCAGTTCGGCCGGGGTGAAAACCGGCATTGACTCGGACGAGGAGGACCCGAGGTCGCTCAACGCCCCGAGGCCACCGGACGGGATCACGAGATCGGCGGGCAGCGGGTTGGTGTTGGCCGGCGCGGTGGTGGAGGGCGTGACGATGCCGGAGGTTGGAGCCGGAGGATCAGCCATCGCAACCGAGAAGCTAGATACCAAGTTGATAGGGTTCCTAGCCCTTCCCTTGATCTCTCGCAGCGAGTACGGATGATTGATCGGAGGACGGGGGCGGCGGCGGCGCTGGGGCGCCGTGGCGTGGTGGAGGCGGCGGCTAGGGCAGGGCGCACAAGAGAGGCTAGGGTTTGGGGGACTTCCCGATCTCCCGGCTCCCTAAAGGAAGCCGGAAACAATAATATGTTTCTGCTTAATTGATCCAATCCAATGTCTTACAATATATAAGCTCCTCTCATCTAATAATTTATAAAATACTCACGGGACTAATAATATTTCTAATATAAATAACGATGAAGATAATTGGGCGCCTAGGCCCATGAAGCCGATCGGCCAGGGGACTCTCCTAGCCACTGGTCGGTCTCCTCTTGTGTACGTGATGCCCGTCATAACAGACCTTTTCCCAAGAAAACTTGAATTCTGAGATAGCAAGAAACTTTTCCTCTTGATAATGCTTGGTACAAGACTTTCTAATATTTTTCCTCAATTGCTCCAGCTTTTTTTTGGCACTTCCGCCTTTCTGTGATGTTCTTGCAGATCAGTGTAATTAGAGGCAAAAAAAATATGCTGCACTACTGCTCCTATCCTTGTGAGAGATACTCACTCCGTCCGGCTGAGACTGTCGCTGGGGCAGCTGATTTAAATGTCCAGATTTTTTTGGTTGGCCATGCACCTGTCCCCTCCCTCTGTCTAGTTTCCTTGAGTGTTTGATGTACCAAGCCAACAGCTAGAACGACAAACTTAAATGGACATAGGGAGTATTTGACTACGATTGTTGGACATGAAGCCAAGTGAAACTGAGGTATCCACCGCATAAACTGCCATTCCCAGCAGTCATACATAATTTAAATTTCTACAAACACTTCCTTTTCGTATTTGCTGTGTGGTTCATTGGACATGACGCCCAGTGAAGCTGAGGTATTTCACCAGCTTATTTGTTTGTTCTTTTATGGAGTGTCTGCTGCAATGCTTTAGTTCATCGGATCTGGGTTAGTGGGCCTTTGTGGTACGGGAAATTTTCAGCTTTCATAGGGTTGCTCATATATCTTACTGACAATTCTCTACAAAAGAGTCATAGCGAGGACTGGTAAAGTCCTGTATTTCATCTGTTTGTCACATTTACCATATGTTATACTTGCATCTTTCTGATGCAAATAAATGCAAAATGATAGGACATACATCTTAGTGGAAATACTCTACAAATAAGAGGTATACTGACAACAGATAAATTCTGATTTTTCTGTTCAGCTTATATTGTTTACTGTCCAACTTCAACACATTTACAGAGTGCTTAACATCCATTGTAAATGAATGCCTGTTTTTAAGAAGAAAAAAGGTGACAAAGCTAAACCTACATATACATCTAAAGTTACTTTAGGAAAAAGGATGATACAGGCATATGGCTAAAGCTTCATATGATATAGGCATATGGCTAAAGCTTCATATTTATGACTGCTTCATATGTATCTACAGATGAAATACAGGACAGAGTACATACAGTTCTCATTGGTCGGCCTGGTGGACGTGTTTGGTGTATTTAGAAGCATAGAAATGGTTGTATTTGATGGATCTTAGCCAATATTATGGATGGGGCCAATTTGTGGTGTATGGTGGGGCCCAAAGGGATGTAGCTTATGGCCATGACTAGTTTGTTTGTTTTTTTTTTTTGTCATTTCTTAGTTTGTTTTTGGTGATTTCTACTGTACTGGTCATGCCCTTTAAGGGGTTGTATGAGTCACCTAGACTCCTTTTTCTTCTTAATAAAATGATACACAGGCTAACTGCATGTTAAAAAAAATACTCCTCTTCAATGTTCACCTTCTAACTGACAATTTAATTGCATTCATCTTTACATTTGCATCCATCACTATTAATAATTTCTCTAGGGTACCACTGGAAGCACAGATTGAATCTTTGAAAGCCAAAAGCAACAGAACAACCCAGAATTTGACATCTTCTGCTATTATTGCATTCTGTGTGCACCCTGACTGGCATAATGTTAGTTTGAGCTCTTAGTGTTGCCTGCTTGATTGTTCATGAAAATTCGGTGGAGACTTTACTCCTTTCGTTCAAGGTGGTTATTCTGAACCTGTAACCGTTGAAATATATGTCGAAACTTAGTCATCATCTTTATATTTTCCTTCACAGTTTATTTGAGGGATGTTCGGTAAATGTAAGCCTGCTGTGAGCGGCAGAGCTCCTGCCTTTACTTTCAAAAAAAAAAAAAAAAAAAAAAGATCTGAGCATATTATGGCTTCATTTATTTCAGGTACATCTTCAACATATCCTGTCTACCTCCATCCTTGACCATTGTGCCTGCAAATGACTAAACCCATTGTTTGATGCCAAGCTAGCAGCAAAACATGTGGTATGCATCTCTGATGGCATGCATCTCTGCTGCTGCATCGCTCATCACTGTTCGATCCCCTGGATGAAGCTTTGAGCAGGATATGGCAAGCCTGAAGACAGAAACCAAGCAATCCTTAATTCTGCTCCTTATAATACTATCCGTTGACTCTACATGGAGCCAGACTGTTGAATCAACAATATCTAAGATTCTTTCGCTGAGCGCATGCTCAGCATAATTATGCAAATTTACTGTGTCTCCAAACATGTCATCTGTGGGGCTCCTTCCAGTAAACATCTCAAGCAATAATATACCAAGACTATACACATCACCAATAGTTGAGACAGTACAGCCTTCAGCATACTCTACAAAATCAGCAAACATATTTGATCAGTGATCATGAATTTCATCTGTGGTGTGGAGCATCTTACAAGGAAACAACAAAGGATATTTAAGTTACCTGGAGCAATATAACCAACTGAGCCTCTTATTCCAATCGTGCTATTTGAATTTTGCAGGATTTTACTTGCATTTTCTGGAAGAATACGTGATATGCCGAAGTCTCCAACTCGAGCACTCATGTCTTCTGCAAGAAGGATGTTGCTTGGCTTGAGATCGCAATGAGCAATTGATGGCTGACAGTGATTATGAAGATAGTTCAAAGCATCCATGATGTCAACAGCAATATCTAGCCTTTGTTCTAGGCTCGAGTATTTGTCATAGTGAGAATATCAGAATTTGGATGAAGCCAACCTTTTAAGCTACCATTTGGCATGAACTCAAAAACTAATGCCTTAAACTCTTGACCTTGGTGATTCATGCTTGAGCAGCACGTGATGATTTTAATGAGACATCGGTGACGCACCATTCTCAATGCTTCACATTCAGCCACAAAACTTTTGGTGGATCCAGATTGTTGAAGGTTAAAAACTTTCACTGCAGTAACAGTTTCCTCAGGCTGTAAAGTGCATTTGTAGACTGCCCCAAAGCTTCCTTTACCAAGCAAATTGGCTTCTGAAAATCCATTTGTTCCATTTGCTAATGCTTGGTAAGAAACTCTCCCATACCGTTCCTCAACTATTTGTGGTAAGGCTTGGTTATGATTCCGTTTAAGCCTGTTCTTAATAAACTGAAGGAGTGCAATAAAGAAAGCTAAGGTCAAGAGTGTACCAATTGTCTTATGGATCAGAATCCAAAATATCCACCTCACACAGGGTGTTAGAGACTCCATTGTCTGGAGATGGACAGCTGATGGCATCTACTCCACCAGATCAGCCTATAGGATCCAATTCACAGGGTCCTATGGAAGCTTCCGGAGTGACCTAGCATCAATTGCTGGAATTGGTACACTCGCATCAATTCCCAAGGACTAACTCTGTGTATCAATTTATTCATGGACAAATTGAGTGCAGTTAGTCCTTTTAAGTTACTCAGAGTTTGAGGTATGCTTCCATTGAATGAGTTATCATCCAATCCAAGGTATAGCATCACAGTGCATTCCCCGATACTGCCAGGTATTTCACCGGACAATTGGTTGCTAGATAGAACTAGCATGCCAAGGTTTCCCAGACTACCGATTTCCAAAGGAAGATATCCTGATAGTGAATTATATGATAAATTTAAGAGAGAAAGGGAAGACAGTTTGCCAATGTCATTGGGAATTGAACCGTTAAGGAAGTTGTTCGATATATCAAGATAAGCTAGATTCGTAATCTTCCCTATGCTTGCTGGAATTGGTCCCCCCCCCAAGTTGCAACGATGTGCAACAAACTTATTTAACCGTGTGAGATTTCCAATAGATAAAGGTATGATGCCCGACAAGTAAGTATTGAACAAATATGCTATACCCAAGTTTCCCAGCCTGCCAATGCTCTCTGGAATCACTCCTGAGACGAAAGTATGTGACAGACCCAGGAACTCAAGGTTGAGAAGATTGCTGATGGCTGAAGGTATGCTTCCTGAGATCCCAGATCCGTCGAAGTTGAGGAATCGTAGGCTAGATAGATTCACTATTGCACTTGGCAGCTGCCCAGCCAAAGCGGCATTGCCGATTTCAAATTCCGCGAGCTGGGTGCAGTTTGACAGGGATGTGATGAACTCCCAGCCCTCCTTGTCGTCTGCTTGTAGCAAGTTTCTGTACAATAATAGGCTTTGTAGAGCTCCCAATCTTCCAATTTCACTAGGCACATATCCACGGATCCTATTTTCTGAGAGGTCAAGTATCTGCAGAGTAGTGAGGTTGGAGAGTGAAACAGGGATGGATCCGGTGAACTGGTTAGCGTAAAAATTAAGTGTCTGTATGCTGTGGAGCTTGCTGCCTATGACATCAGGAATTCTACCATGGAGCATGTTATCATTGATCTGAAACTTCTCCAATGAAGATAAGTTGTACAAGGAATGTGGGAGTTCGCCAGAGAGGTTGTTGTTGTTGAGGTCGAGGTGCCAGAGGGCCTGGATGCCGCCGAGGCCAGGCGGGATGGTGCTGTGGAACTGGTTGAACGCTAGAGACAGGATGCTAAGCGACGACAGGTTGGCCAGTGACGCCGGGATGGTGCCGGTGAGGCTGTTGTTCCATACACTGAGCACCATAAGATTCACCAATTTCTCACCGAACTCGTAGGGCACGCTCCCGGTGAGCTGGTTGAAGCGGAGGCGCATGAGCACTAAGCTGGTACAGGAGCTCAGGTTGGCGGGGATCTTGCCTGAGAAGGCGTTGGAGCTCAGGTCGAGTTCTTGGAGCCGGCGGAGGCGGCCGAGGCTGTCGGGGATGCCACCGCTGAATGCGTTGGAGCTGAGGTTGAGAGTCCTGAGGAACGACAGGTTGCCCACGGCGGGCGAGAGTGCTCCGCTCAGCCCGTGCGAGGGCAAGCTCAGCGCCACCACTCGGCGGCGGTGTCTCGCCCCGCACGTCACCCCCTCCCAGCTGCAGAATCCGCCGGCGCTGCTACTGTTCCACGACGCAAGCGTGTCGCGGTTGCTGCCGCCGGCGATCGCCGCGGCCTTAAAGGCAACCAGCGCGGCCTCGTCGTCGGCTCCGGCTCCTACAACGGCGGCCGCGGCGGCCACCACGAGCGTCAACAGGAGCAGCAGGCTCACCGAGCGTGGTGCCATGCTTGATGCCTGTTGCCTCTTCAGCGAGCACGGGCAGTGCGAGGAACAGAACAGCGGGAGAGTCATGATTGGTCTTCTGGCGAGTGCATGCTGCAGCTGAAATACTTGCCGGTGGTATGCACGACACGATTCCTCTTCGGCTTTGACCTTGGAGTCAACGGAATGCCTAATTAACGCCGCCGTGTGGAAAATGGAACTCCGACGGAGACTGGACTGCTCTTGCATATAGGCTAATGCTTGGATTCATGGTTGAGGCTACAAACATTTGACTAGAAGCTACATGACCGGGCTTCTTTTTACGTGTGTCCGCCTGCTTCATACGAGACAAAATCTACATGACCAAATGATGTCCATCAGAGACGAACATGCTGGTTGCTTTTCGTGTGAAACCTAGTACAACATAGCACCGAGAGACTGAGCTAGATGCACGTAAGGCATCTGCCATATAGAAAGACGGATTAGCGCAGCTAAATCTCGTGTGCCAACGTCAAGAACTTGAATCCGGATGGATGTATTCTATTCTATCATAAGAAAACTAATGAATTGAGTTATCGTCACTTCGTGCATACTGACCCTTTTGTTGGACTAAATCTCCAAGGTTGTTTGAGGTTTTGAGCATACCACGTTCACACAAACAAAAAAGTCAATGCTTTGTCCATTCCTTCTCCACATCGAACTACAGTTATTGGTTAGCGGTTCAATATTTCTCCATCCAAAGCAATACTAAAAGAATCAGCTTGTGGAAATTCCCGTACGCACCAGTCATCTTTTTTTTTTCTTTTTTGAGTGGAAGACGCACCACCAGTCAACCTAGAGCTCTCTGATTTGACATCCTTCGCTGCAATTTGGGCCCACGGCCAAGCAAACTACTGTAGCGCCTTGTGACTGGGCCACAATGGTGCACAAAGTAAATACGCGTTTCTGAAGGCCCAATACCGTACTCGTTAGCAAAGAGGCCCACAGAAGAGGTCGCCGCTGCCTGCGGGGATCACCGGAGAAGTCGATCCTCACGGGCGATGGCGATAAGGGCGGCGGACGGCGATGAGAAAGGAAGAAAGACCACGTGGAGAAAAACAAGATGGCATATATGCCCTAAAAAATTGTCCATCACGAACTGGATGTTTTCTGAACCTACATGTTGTGCCCTTATCACGACGTGGAGAAGAAAAACAGACACCACGAAGCGGAGAAGAAAAGGTAGGACGCGTGAAATTGAAGGAAGATGGATGCTCTAACAAAACCAATTGGATGTTTTATGTCTGTGCCCTGGTCGCCATGACACAATCAGCTGCTTTGTTGTTATTGAATAAATTTTTGTGGAAACTTTATTATTCTTCTTTCTCGAGGTGTTTATTCTGAATCCAAGTCATTTGAATCGCCTATGTCTAATTTTTCGAGGCATTCATCTTCATATTTTGATAATTTATCCTTTATTGATGAGGATGTGGAGTAATTAAGGGGGTAAGCTATGAGTGTTATGCCCAATCGCGCCCAGGTTCGATCATTTTATATCTTCAAGCTAAGAGGTAGAAATAAATAACTAAAGAGTTAAATGCACGAGAGGTCCACTAATAACTTGTGAGGAGATTTCACTCGGGTTATCAACTTTTAAAGTGACTTTTTGGTCCATAAACTTTGTATCATTTATGTCATATATCTTCACGTGAGCTTCTTGCACTGATGCGGCTTCCGCTTTGCGGTCGGGTGTAGTGACAATTCACCCTGAAACTTAATTGTACATGGCTACATGCAGTTACTATCAAATTCTAAAGCGATAACAAACCAACGGATCTTTTTTGAAAAAAAAGAGCTACAGGCACGCCTAGTTGTCGACTAGGATCGTGGGGCCATTGCCCCCCCCCCCCCCCCACACACACACACACACACCCACACACACACAAAACCCACGTCACTCACCTTTTCGAGAAAAATAATTGGATCTAGTCAGTTTCTTTTGTTGGGCCTTAAAAATAGCATAGACTACAAGCATAAATGTGAAAACAGATTTGCTCACATCTTCCTCCATGTGCATATTTTATTTTCTAAAAAAATCCATGTGCATATTGTTTGAAAGTTTAAAAAGTTATACTTTCTAAACGGAGTTTCAAAATTGAATTTCGACACATCCATGTACATATTATTTACATGTATACTGTGGAATATCATAAACACATCATAGATATTGTTTGATCTAGGTACTGTTTTTCAATAATTTTGCATCAAGTAATCCTCAACTGAAATAAACCACGCGCGGCTAGCTATAGCCGGCATGCGCACGCCCGAATCGCTACATAATAAGCTGCTGCACACCACCATTTGGATTCCACGAAACAATAACACAGCGCTTGGCCACCCAATTTTAGCCTCGACTCGCGCATGGCATGGTGGCCGTTGTACGAGTACGACGTCCCCTTTATAAGCCGTGCTCCGTCGCCGGTTGCTCCCCAGCCGTGCATGTTCCGGCTCCCAGGCCGACGATAGGATAGCCGATCGATCGAGGAGGCGACAAGGGACGACGACCGAAGCTCCTGCGTCTGCAGCGCGTGCTCCAGCACGTAGGAATTTGAAATGCCGGCGGCTCGCCGGTTGGTCCTGGAGGTGCTCCGGTCGGCCTCCCGCGACGCGTTCCAGGTGGCCTTCTCGTTCGCGGCGAGGCCGCCCGTGTCCACCATGCTCAAGCCGGCCATCACCAAGCCCCTCCACCACCAAGACAACAACTAACCTAACCGATCATCCACGCGGTGTTGCTTTCACCGTGCCCGGCCCGGCCAGCACGTGTGACGGCGACATGCCGTATGCTGATGTGGTGTAGGCTCTCGATCCGGTATGGTCCCTACCCTTACAAATGTAAAGTGTACATTTCGTCGCTACCCTAGTAAGCAACGCAAGATGTCAGGCTCGCTGATGTAAGATTGAGGCTGAGAGGCTGACCATACGTCACCAATGTAAATTGTTTACGACAAGTTTATAGAACATGTTGCAACCATATCTAATATATCTCTGAAGGCCCGGGCCCGGTTGCCTTGTCAGCAGACGGAGCTCAATCTGTACTCTATAGCAATATGGCGCTTTCAGGCGTAGCCAACTTTCTTTAATATTGCCTTTGGACTTTAATTTGAAGCTAGGTCCATCGATTGGGTGAGACTCCAGCGAACGACGGTTAGTTGCCGAAGGATCAAATCGCATGAGCTAGCACACCGTACTTGATCACGAAACTCTCGCTCGGTGGCTCGGCTAGTTGCCATCGCCCACCACACGGACACCACGGACACGGGCAAGCACACGGCCACCACCACCAAGCGCGTGGCCCGCTGTTTCCGCGAAACAAATGCTAGAGCAGCTCCCACCGGACACGGCAGCCGCGGGCGCCTGCGCCTCCAGCACACCTCGTGTGGGCTATTGGCTAGTGCGGTGCCGCCCCGGAACAGCCACACGGCGGCAGGCCACGACGCCTCCGCGTCCGGCGGCAGGCCCCCATCTGGTCAAACCTGCCCCAAGTGCGATGGCGTCCGCGTCCGGGCTGGCGCAGTCATTGCCTCGCCGTGCGACGCCGAAAAAGTCCAAGCAGCAGCCCTCCCGCGCGCGCAGCCCCTACACTACACCATCTCATGCCCTCATGTGACCGCGACCCGCCCCCACATCACACGCCTTCTTCTCCACCCTCCTCTTCTCGTCGTCGACACACTCAATTCCTTCCACCTCCCACCACGCACCACTGACTCCGCCTCCGACGACCTCCACACCCACCACCGATCCAATCCACCTCCACCTCCACCTCCTCCACGATGATGCGACCAGGCGACGACTACCGCTACCCGTACCAGAACCAGCAGTACGCCATCGGCGGCGCTCCACACGGCGCGATCATGGCGGTGGTGGTGGGTCTGGTAGTGGGCGGGCCGCTCTTCCTGGGCGACGGCGGGGAGGCGGTGACCTCCGCGATCGCGGACGCGCTGGGCCCCACGGGGCTCCTGCTGCTCCCCGTGTGCCTCATCCTCGTCATCCGCGTCCTCTCGTCCGAGCGCGGCGCCGCCGGCCGCGCGCTCGCCGACGCCCTGTACCTCGGCGGGTCTCAGGACTCCGTGCACCGCGTCGGCGGGTCCCCCGTCGGGGTCGCGCTCGCGTTGACCCTCATCGTGGTTCTGCTGTATTATAGGTCGGCCATCCTCGGCGGCGGCGACGGCGGCGACGACGAGTAGCGCGCGGCCGGCCTAGCGATGCTGTGTGTTCGGGTGCAGCTGTGGTCGACGGTCGGTCGACGGCGGCGGCGGCTGCGGTGGCGGCGTGGCGCGCTGTGATGATGATTAGTGTACATGTACATGGCTAAATTAAGTGATGCTTCGTCGTCGGTGCGATCTGTGTAAACTACTGTGCTGGATCGTGCTGCTGTACGTCTTCCTCGCTCGTTTGGATTTGGAAACGCCAAGCTCCTGCGCTACCTACCATGCCGTGTGTTTCACTAGTTTGGCCAGATTTTTATTTATTTTTTTGTTACTAACACCACATGATACATCATACATACAACACCACATGTTTCTGAGACTGGTTTGGAATCCGGAACTGGATGAACACCGCGATTTTGGGCTCTACCACGATCTGCCCATGTTACACTCTACAAGCTGCTGCTGCCTCGTTGCGATTTTAAAATTTGAGCTGGATCGATCTGTGCTCTGGTTTGGAAATGCAGCGAAACTTCTGCCTGCAGCCCCACCAGCTGAGATTGAGAGTGGGTGGTCCGTGGGTGACCGATGACCATATCTGATTTGTTTAATTAACTGCTATATACTGCTACTAGAAGCAAATACGGCACAGCACATCATGTCATCATGTGTGTGAAGCACATCATTATGCAGTCGGCACGAGCGCGGCCCAACTGCTGAGTGTACCACCAGACTGCCAGTGGTCCAAAGAGCACACAAGTCTCTCCCGCGGCCTGGCGCATACTCGCTCTGTTCCAGAACATTTAGCTCTTGGACACACAGACCAAGGTAGATGGGTAAATTACACTTATGTCCCTATAAAGACATCGATATCTCTAGAGAGTTTTAGAAAGCATAATTTAAAATAAATAAAATTATTGGCCACAACAAATAATCAGAGCAACCAGCTGGCCGCCGCGAAGCCCACAGACACAAATCTGGCGCCATTGTGAATACATTACAAAATTTCAATTGACGTCATCCTACCCACGGTACAAATTTGGAACTGGCGTTGTTGCGCCACTATAAAAAGCCTCCAGCTGTTCTAGATGGACCCAATGAAAGGCTCCACATGCTCTAAATATCCCAAACTTCATGAACCAGCAATCTAATCCACATTTAGACATGGCTATAGATCTAAACATAATGCCAGATGAAGAAGCTACAGAGTTGACCATAGATCTAAACATAGTACCATATGAAGGAGATGAAGTAACCTTGCCTGACCTAAATGCAAAACCTGCAAATGAGGAAGGCGCTCAAATCGTCAATGACAGTGACGCAATGACACACTAGACTGAAAAAGCAAACAGAGGGATAGAGCATAGAGATAGAGCTAGAAGAGAGAGTGAGACCAGCAGCCAAGATGTGCGTGGATTAGCTCGAGCTTGTTTAGACCTAAACGACACACTGTGACATGTTTGAGAGCATAAAAATAAAACCTTAAGAGTTTTGTACCTAGGGACGCCCCAAGACAAGTTATGGTACCTACAAACCAGAGACAGAACTCGTGACCGATCTTAACCGACACCCCCTACAGCACACGAAAGAAATTAATTCAACCACTAATCCAAAAGCAATCAAATAGACTTAACACAAATCGCAAAGCTAAACGACGCGCTTAACCAGATGTCCAGATCCTAATGCCGATGGCCTAACAAGCGGGCCGGGCCCGGGCGCCGTGCGGGCTCACGGGGAGGAACCGTGCCCCCCCCCCCCCCCCCTCATCTGAGAGTTTGCGGGCATGCGTGGACATCTCATTTGAAGACAAGTTAAAAAAAGAAAAAGAAAAAAAAACAGGCCAGTTATTTGGCTTGTTTGGATCACCTAAAACAAATTTAGTTACACTAAAGTTTAATTGTCTAGAGTTAATTAGGTGGTTTTTAACACCAACTACACTTTAGTTGAATCATTCTTCGATAAACTGCACTACTCTTTGTGCACATGAGAGAAGAACGAAAAAAGGTAGATGGGAGGAAATTTATACATGTTTTTTTGAAGAGAGAAATTTATACATGTTTCACGTTATATGTAAACTTTAGTCTGAATTTGCTTTGTTGGGTCAATTAGTGAACGAATATATATTTATTTACAGTTGAACTAAAATTTAGTCCGCCTGTCTGAATAGATTAGAACTAAAGCTAGGTGAGTAGCTTCATTGTACTGAAACAGGCCCTTGAGTTTTGATGCAGGCAGTTACACTTGCTCCAAACATATTCCTTACACAAGCAGTTACTATAATAGAAAGAAATTGACAAATTCTATGATAGGACATTCGATCAACTTACATGGAATTTGCCATTTTACGATGCAAATGGCTAAATTTGCTTGGTACTATTGCAAAAGCGTAGTTTTTTTTGCCCTTGCATCATAGCGATTATAATAAGGAAAAAGTCTACTTAACCCTTAGCTATTGGTGCTTGTTTACTTCACCTCCTCACCTATAAAACAGGTACTCTATTCCTTAAACTATTGAAAACCATCTAAATAACCCCTGAGACGGTTTTGGTGCGTGCGCCTCTAGCTCCGGTGGCTCCCCCCGACGTCGCCCCTCGTGGCCATAGAAGGGGCCTCAACAGCTGTGGTGGCCGGAGAGGCCACTGTCGTGGCGTCCTCCCCCTTCGACCCGGGTGCGGGCGCCTCCAGCTCGGGTGGCTGCCCCCCGGCGTCGACCACCGGGGCCACAGAAGTGGCCTCACCAGCGGTGCTGGCTGGAGAGGCCATTGCCGCGTCAACCTCGCCTGCGTCGTCCACTGCGAAGTAGAGTCTGGTCAGTCGCGGCGGTGACAGGGGCACCACCAGCTCTGTCTGTGCCTGCTCAATATGGCAACGGGTACGTACCCGATGGGTACTGGCCACCCATACCCGCACCCGCCAGATCAAAACCTATTCCATCGGGTTACCCACGAAAGCAGACGGGTGTGGAATTCATTCCATACCCGCACCCGACGGGTAATTCTTACCCGACGGGTATTCCATACCCGACAATACACCCGAGAATCATATACAAATTATAACATGCAACAAGTTAAATATAGCAATTCATGGGCCAAATTGTAGAGGCTGCCTATTTATATGGGCCAAATTCATGGGCCTTTTGCTTATATGGGCTAAATTGTAGAGGCTGCCTATTTATTTTTGCGGGTATTTCTTACCCACGGGTATGCGGGTATGGGTAGTGCTATTCCACATCCGTACCCGCCATACCCGATGGGTAAGGGTTTTTGCCCAATAACACACCCGCGGGTAGAAAACTCGTTCCACACCCGCCTTCTTAGCGGGTAAAAACCCATCGGGTAGTCGAGTTTTGGGTACCCATTGACATTTTGAGTGCCTGCAGAGACACAACATGCGAAGGAGGCGGTTCGACTCTATTTGCCTCCCGCTGGAGGAGCCTCTCATCCCCAACACGCCACGCCCGCATGTGCCGAGAGCGCGAGATGACAATTGGTTGCCGCGGCGGAGTACCTGTCTGGCGGCAAAATCGGCATATCGCGACCCCAACCCGGAGCGTCAGGCAAAGCGGATCATGCTGAGCAAGTGGACTAAGCGGCCATCCAACGATGTGCCAGACTCCTCCGTCCATGAAGAGTTCGCCAAAGCCTACGCTGCAGCAAGCCTGTCCGCCAGGAAGGAGGCCATGGCGGTTATGTTTCCTCGGCGTGGTGCGGCGAGCTATCGTCGGCAAGGTGCGGCGAGCCACGCACCGACGTCGGGCTTCGGGCCGAAGCCATAAGAGGCGGGTCGTGGAATTCGGCATCTATGTCGCTCAATCAGTTTAGTAGTCAGTACGACCTCCGAAACTCCGCCGTTACAGCCGGCGTCTTTTGTGTGTGTTTTGTCCGTCTAATCCTCTTGGCATCTCGCCTCTAGGAAAGCCGGAATGTAAAAACTATTCTAACTTCTTCTTAATGAGGTACGTGCAACACACGTTTTCGAAAAAAAGATGGTGGTTTGGATGACATGGCATATTAAAAAGTCTGTATAAACCCCTAACATATCAAGCATTGACTGCATAACCATCTCAACTACAAAACCTAACAGTGTTTAAATAACTCACCGGATAATCTTTAGGGTCATTTGAGATGTTTCTGACTTTTATCTTTAGCTTTATTTGTGTCTCGCCTCTCAGATGTTTTGCCAACTCTGACTTGTCGCTGCAGCTCGACGCCTTCAGAGTTCCTATTTCAAACCGCATGCAAAGTCTGCAACCGCCGGAAAATTCGACGTCATGTGGAAAATGGCACCAGGAGACGGTCTCCAAGTCAGAGTAAACGTAGGAGTAAAGAGTAAAGACACAGCAAGCAAGCATTAACAAACGCCAGCAGTATACATACGCACGTATATTAATGTAATTTGTAAAAGTTAAAATTGTTTGAAAGTCAAAACTGACTTCCATTGTATTTTTGGACGGAGTTTCATGTCACGGTCACGGAAGCGCATCACCGGTTTCACTCTATGAAAGCACCAAAAAACACCAGCATTGAAAAACGCCAACCAGTACAGTATACATACTACTGCTACTGCTTAGTAATATGGGCTTCTTCTGGGCAACGCAAATGTAAGGAATATGGGCTTCTTCTGAGCCCACAGGCTTGAACCCATTAGAGTTGAGCCCATTCCATTGCTGCTACTGCTGCCACCATTCTGCCGGTGTCCGGCCGATCTAGCAAGCAAGCGCCGCAGGATCCGCCTCCGAGCGCATCCCCTCTCGGCCTCTCCCCTCGATTCGATTCGAGCTCGCTTCTAGGGTTCTCGACCCCGCTCCGCCGTTTCCCATGGCGGACGAACCCAACCGCGCGGTGAGTAACCAACCGTGCCTGGCGGTTCTCGCCCCCGCCAGCCATGTCTCGTTGCGATGTCTCGCTGTAAGTTCGTTGTTTTGCTCATGTGCAGGCCTTCATGGAGCTGCAGTCCCGGATGTTCGACACCACTTCCAAGATCAAGCAGGTCGCTCCCTTCTCCCCGTTGCCTGACTGACCCGTTTCATAAGTTCCGGCCGTGCCACATCGTCTTAGGGCTTTTTAGTTGTCTTGTCTGGGTCTTGGTTTGTTTGTCCCGCGGATTGAAACGCTGACGATTGGTTGCTTTCCATCTTGGCTGCTCAGTGCGGCTTTTGCTCGTAGTACAGTTGTAGAGCTTTCTGGATAACGTCTGCTCAGCTATCACACTTTGCCGTGCTTGAATCGCTTTATTCGGCAGGCAACAGGCTTTGGTTGTATCAGTGGCTCATTACTTGCATTACTTTTACAAAATTTGTGTAAAAATGGCATCTTGATGTCCAAGAATTTTAGTTTTTCTATGATGCAGTGATATTAAGTGTAATGCTGAACCTTTGAAGTTCACCTTAACATATGTGCTTTTTCTACCTTGTTTGTTTCCTAGTATGAATGAACTCCAAAGAATAAGTAGAAAAGGAGTTGGTTTCATTTTCGTTATTATTGAAAGAGAAGTCGGTGGTTTGCTAGTAATGCTGCGATTATATCACTTCTGTCATTTTACAATCATATTGCACAAAATTGTTTAGAGACTTTGTGAATGCAAGAATGTTAGATCGATTTTGATGCCTTGATGGGTTCTACTCTGTTGTGATTGCCTTTGATGGAAGTTTTCTTTGTGAGGAAATTGCTATAGTAACTTCTAGCCTGCATGTCATATGACCTCTGTTGTAACAATTCCTTTCTTACATCAGTTACAAACCCAAATGCGTTCTAAAGAAGCGGAAAAGAAGCGGGCTTACCTTACTTTGGAGGAACTTCGCCCGTTGCCAGATGATACCAACACCTACAAGACTGTCGGTAAGGAAATTTTCTTTCACTGCGTAGTTCTATTTTGCAATCTGAAACCTGAATCCTAGATAACCTATTTTTGGGCGTCCAATTGCTAGAAAATATGTTGAAGACCAATAGCTCCTGTGCTTAAATTTCGCCAATTACTATTGTCCAAACTGATTTCTCGTACCAAATGATGTAATTCAGTTCTGAGGTGTCAATAGTGGATATAATCATCTTTTTTTATCTAAAGTCATTTCAAGTTCTCGACGCCTTCACTTTTCGTATCATATTTGACAGTTAACATCTTGAGATATAGCACTTGAAAAGTATGAGCTTCTGTTATCCAAATACATGATTTAAGAAAAGTACGGATTTAGAAGCTTTTTGTGAGGAATTGATGAACCAAACAAGTAAAATAGAACACCAGTAAACCATAGAGAATTCTGAAACATTAATAGCAAGGAGATTATTAATTTTGAGCTAGGTTTCATTTTCTTAGAGCATCTCCAAGGGTTATGCAATTGGACTTGGCATTTACCAATTTGCATAAAAATCCTAAAAAACCCTCTCCAATGGTTATGCATTTGCCTTTTGCATTTTCCATAACTATGCATTTGGAGGGGGAGACTTGGCATATATGCCAAACCAGGCCGGCTATGCAAACAGCCCCGCGCGACTCTCTCCCCTCCCTCTCGCGCGATATTCTCTCCGCCTTCCCTCTGTACGATGGCGCGACCTGGCTTCGAGGACGATGGCGCGCGGGAACAGCTGAGGGGAGACGGGCGCGCGCGGGAAAAGGACCGACGAGCGCGCGCGGGATGAAGCAGTGAAAACAAGAAAAATTCCCGGGAAAAAAGGAGTGGGACTTGGCAAAATGCATAACGGTTGGAAATCACACCATTTTTAGCCTTGCCATTTTCATTTGGGGGTTTGCAAATTGCCTCAAATGCATAACTCAATTGCATAACCCTTGGAGATGCTCTTAGGCCCCCCTTTTCTGTAAGTGTAATAAATTTTTGAGTGGTTCTGTGTCAAATCCACTGGAGGAATTTTTGGAACTACTTGCATATTTCAATGTCTCTGGTTACCTTTTAGTAGACTACTAGTAGTAAAAGTGAATGATAGTACTAGTCTTTTTGTACACTCCCTCCTTTCATCTATCTCCGTCGCCTGAGCGTTTTTCTTTTTTTCATCAATCTCCGTCGTATTAGCTTCTCCTCCCTATTTTCTCGGTAGCACGGGCCCAGGACGCCTCGTTTTTCATGCGGACTCATTAGTACGCTGCCCCCTTCCGTTACGCATGCAGAGCAGAGGAAACTAAATCTGTTAGCGCATGCAGAGAAGGAAACTAAATCAGTTAACGACGTTTAGAGTGTGGTTAGCAGTAGATTCATCTGTAAATCAACCAATGCTGGCGTAGGAAAACAAAACCTCCGGATTTATTGTCGATCGGGACTCCTTGCTCACGATATTGGTCATTGTGCCTGAGCCAAATATGACGGAGATTAACGAAAGGAGGGAGTATTGTTGTTGCATGCAATATCCCTAAACAACAATCATCCAAATGATTTTGAATATATTAAGAAAGCAGCCAAATGTATCTGAAAGTGGAAGTTTTCATATTTTGTGTGAAATGTAATTGTTCTGAGCTCTTCATTGAGTAGAAAAGAACTCGAATCTGGGTGGTTGGAATGCACAACCAAACTTGTCACCCTGACCAGCTAGCTAGGCACGCCTACATTCCCATGATTTCCAACTCCTGCTATTGATTCAACGTTTCCTGTTGTGTTATGCGAATAAATGACATATATAATAAAAAATACAAAATCATGCAATATGATGTGGTTGTAGAACTCACAAGTTATTCTTATTTTTGAAAGGTAACTTACAAGTTATTCTAGTTACTCAACTAAATTCTACTGCATATGTTTTTCCCTTGAAACATATAATGGTAACTTGCAGAACTAAAAATCATCCATTGCAGCTGTCCAACTTTGAGTGAGATGTTATATGTGCTTGCTTTCTGTTGATTTGATGATGGCTGCTTTTGTTTGCAGGAAAAGTGTAAGTAAACGAGGAAGACCATCTTTTACCATGGGGGAGTTCAATTTCATTGTTGTGTATGGTGATGTGATTCAAATATAGTATCGTGCATTTCATTTTTGCACATCCATTTGTTGCCAGGTTTATTCTGGAGCCAAAATCAGTTCTGTTTAATGAGCAGGAGCAAAAGCTTAATGACAGTGAGAGTGCGATAGCTTCAATGCAGGTATGCTTCATCTCTGATCTTGTCTTACCAGATTGTGTCAAGATCGTGAGAGAAAAATAAGCATAGATTCCTCACTGCTTTTGTCTGTTATTGTCCAAGTAGACATCCAAAGAATACCTTGAGAAGCAGCTGGGCGAAGTGGAAAACAACATTAGGGAGCTGCTTCAACAAGATCCAGGGCTTGCGCGTCAGATCCTCTCAATGACGGTTCAATGAGAGTTGTTTTGCTCTGCATGTATTCTCTGATAATTTGTAGTGTTGCAGTTTTATCAGTCATGCTGTGGTCTTGCCTTATCTGTGAGACGTGTGCAGTCTGTAATGGTTCATTTCATGTACGAACAGAAGAGTTGCTTCTGCAATAGTTTGTTAACTTGTGCTGGAGCAACTCTTTCCTCTATCAGAACAGATGCTGGTTGGTCACATTTTCAGCTTATTTTCTCTCACGGAACATTATTGAATCAGCTGGAATTAGCCGGCTTTTCCAGCAGCCAAACACTATTGAATGGTGTTTTGGAAGTCATATTCTGCATGTTTTCACTACCTTGGTAACAAACATGTGCTAAAGAATTCAGTACTTTGTGTGAACCAAGTTTTGTTTTATATATGTACTTTGTACATATTAGCACCCCGTTGGAAACTGAAATGAAGGACGGCTTAAGAACAATCTTTTTTAGGTTTAAATTTTTATGTCTTTCATCTAGGTGTGCCAATGTGGCAAGGTCTCCTCCTGGTCCTCCCAGATGCGGATGTTGCACATTTGAGTGTTTTGGAGATATATGTTTATTTTTACAACATTTTGGAGATATGTTTGGTTTGATGAGTGGGATGGGACGGTATTAGATCCTAGCTCCGATTGCAATCTGATTGATCATCTGTTGCCTTGGAAAAGGAAGCTTTGGGGAGGTATATAAATGCACTTTTCAAGATACGGGAACTATTGTTGCCTTGAAGGTTTTTAACCTTGAACAATCTGGATCTGCTAGAAGTTTTGTTGTGGAATGTTAGGCACTTAGAAGGGTACGGCATTGTTGTCATTTAAAAATCATTACATGCTGCTCCAGCACAGTAATCTAGGTGAAGAGTTCAAGGACCTAATTTATGAGTTCATGCCAAATGGTAGCTTAAATAGTTGGTTTCATCCAAAATATGGCATACCCACCTCGAGAAATACTCTAAGCAAGAACAAAGGCTAGACATTGTTGTTGATATCATGGATGCTTTGGACTATCTTCATAATCATTGTCAGCCACCAATCCTTCGTTGCGATCTTAAGCCAAGCAACATTCTTCTTGCAGAAGACATGAGTGCCCTGGAGACTTTGGCATATCATGAATCCTGCCAGAAAGTGCTTGCAAAACCCTGCAAAATTCAAATATCACAATTGGTATTAGAGGCTCTGTAGGCTATGTGGCTCCAGGTAAATGCATAGTTGTTTTAGTATTTGATTACCATTCATCCTTTGTATATTAACATTACATGCTGATGAAGAGTTTGTTTTGGTATAATTATAGAGTATGGTGAAGGTTCTCCCATCTCAACTCTTGGTGATGTTCATAGCATCGGCATATTACTACTTGAGATGTTCACTGGAAGAAGCCCTACAGATGATATTTTTAGAGGTTCGCTGGATCTACACAGTTTTTCAGTGGATGCACTTCCAGAGAAAATATGGGAGATATCTGACATAACAATGTGGCTGCACACAAACGCCTATGACAATACTACAAGAAGTAAAATTGAGAATTGTTTGGTTTCTGTTATTGCACTTGGAATATCGTGCTCCAAAAAAAACAACCTAGAGAGAGGACACCAATAGAGGATGCAGCCATCCAGATGCATGCTGTCAGAGATTCATATCTCAAGTTTGCCGAATCAATTGTGGGGAGCATTGTGGGAAAGATGCCTGCTGCAGTCACTTAATGAAAATACCAAAGATGTATATGTCGCCTCAGTTCTATCATAATTTCCTACAAAACATGCACTGGTTTATGTAAGATATATGCAAGGAATAAGGTATTTAGTACATGTACATGTGTCAACGAGAAAACGTACGGAGGTTCATCAGTTGTCAACATATCGCTTTTTTATAACTTACCAAAAGGATGGATTTTAAGTTAATCTGTGAGCCTGATAAATTAGTGGATTGAAATATCTGATGTATGTAAAGTCAAATAACATAATTAAAAGTAGTGTGAAGAATTGTTTAATTTCTGTTTTCATTTCTACATCCTGCTCAAATCAAAACATCTGAGAGATTGCAGAGGTAAAAGGCAAGAAATTAGAGAAGATTCACATCTCACAGACTTTTCACTTAGCTGAGAGGACAGGACACCGCTTGCAGTCATTTACAAGAGGAATGATCATAACCGAATGTGGGAAAGGACATGATGTAAGCACCACAGGAAAGAGTTAAACCCCAGCAATGCCAGTAGCAAGACACAGATACAACACTTCTGTTCCACAGATTTGAGGCATACTAGACTTCTAGTTCATTGCACAGTAACCATCAATTGATGTCAAAGAACAAACCAATCACACTGAATTTCACTATACAAATGTAAGACATAATAAAAGACCAGCAAACGGTAGAAACCATAATTACTCCAGAAATTGCCCAGTCCAGACTCCAGAGCATTAAACAAATTTCACATTTCAAACCAAGCATTTTGCTAACCAGCACATTAATTCATGAACAGTCTGGTCAGGCAGTAACTTTTCACAAAACAATGATAAGTACAAGTTTCATGAAAGGCACAATACAATCCGAAACAAAGTATAATAGGGACCATTATTCTAGTCTAGACCCAGACCAGGAGTAAACAGTTCAAAAGGCACTGCAAATCTCACAAGACTCAGAACCACACTGGTTAGCTACAACTCTAAAAAGGCATAACTGTGAGTATCAAGAACTTTGAATCCAATAAATAAATCAAGATGTCCATCAAAACAAATTACTGCACCAAGAAATTATACACATTTCAAGCAGCCATTTAATTTTTAGCTTGAACAAAACAACATCAAAGTAACCAATAATTTTCATTAATAAGACAATAACAAATATGACTGTTAGGAACCATAGTTACTCCAGAACTTACACAGTTCCAAGCAGTAAACACATTTCACCATGATTTTGACAAAATATTAACAGATTTTGTTACAACAGTACAATCAGAAAGACTGTAGATGGACCAGTATTATTCCAGATTCCACTGGTGTATTAACTGTGCGAGTACCATAGTTGTCCAAAAAGGGAAAAAAAAAGACTTGACTGCTGTTGCTACTCCTATATGAGATTAACTGAGCGACTACAACCAACCTAATATAGAGCTTACACCTTACAGCATATTCTCAATATTTCAGAGGCCAAGTTTCTTTGCAAGAATTGACCAAGGCAGGACAACAGCATTGGGCTTGCTGATCATGCTCCAACAAGCAACAGCCAGGATGAAGTATATCAGTTCAGGACACAAGCATGATGAATAACACAACCAAATTAAGAAATAAGAATGAACATCAATGCTGAAGGTTGGACTTGGATAGGATGATAACTCACCAGCTATCTTGTTTTTCAAGGACAGCTTGCAAGAAATGGAAGGCTCCAGCAGCTGGGATTTCAGAACAATAACCAAACACGCTGCTCGAACATGATACTGAGATAACAGAAGCCAAACAAGCAGGGCTGCCCACTTAATAAGATAGCCAATATATATATATGGGTTTTAGTGCTAGCCCACTTGCAATCCCAAAAACAGCAACAGAAACATTCTTAAATTTAACATTTGCTATCAAAAATTTGAAACCAGCAATTGCACAGCTTCCTACTCTCAAGCTTCCACAGTGGAGATGATGCCTGAATATCCAATGTATGTACATATTACCATCTAGCAAATGTGTCCACAAACGTATCATGCTATCTAACTTTAGAGCACTAGTACAACATTTCCCATCTCAATGCACTTATTAGATATACTTTAACTAGTAGCAAGTAGCAACTATAAAATGCACAAGGTCCAGACTTGCCATAGTTTTCTACATGGAATTATCATTTCACTACCAGCAATATGACAATTTCAGAATAAGAGCATCCATCCTGAGAAATCACCACTAGAAAAAGCACCCAGACTATTCTGGACCATGAAACAGGATTCCAAAAGCATCAGCACAATTTTTACCACAATCCAACTCACCCAGTTCATCATCCATCCATCCATCCATTGCATACTCCACCCAGCTACTACTACCTCTAGCCCTATCAGATAAACCGAGCCCCATCTACTACCACCACCCAGTACCACCAACCTAACTAACCTAAGAAGAGGTGAACTTGGTAACCGCCTTGGTGCCCTCAGACACGGCGTGCTTGGCGAGCTCTCCAGGCAGCACGAGACGCACGGACGTCTGGATCTCGCGGGACGTGATGGTGGGCTTCTTGTTGTACCTCGCGAGCTTGGCGGCCTCCCCGGCCAGCTTCTCGAAGATGTCGTTGATGAAGGAGTTCATGATGGACATGGCCTTGGAGGAGATGCCGATGTCCGGGTGCACCTGCTTGAGCACCTTGAAGATGTAGATCTTGTACGTCTCCACCGACTTCTTGCCCTTCTTCCTGCCCTTCCTGTCGCCGCCGCCGTCCTCCTTGCCGGCGGAGGCGGCAGACTTGCCCGCCGGGATGCGCTTCTCGGCCTTCGGCTTCTTCCCCGCCGCCGGGGCCTTCTCGGCTGCGGCTGGCTCCGACTCGGCGGGCTTCTTCGCCGCCGCCGGCTTCTTCTCCGCCTTGGGGGCCATCGGTGCGTGCGGCGGATGGGGTTGAGCGGCGGTGGGCGAATGCGGTGTGGGTGGGAGGATGCGAGGGATGAGAGTGGTTGATTGAGGTGGGGGAAGGCGAGAGGGGTGCGGGGAATTTAAGGGGATGGAGCGGCAAGCGCTGATTGGTGGAAGGGGTGGTGCCGCGGATCGATGACGTGGATGGATGGGATTGTGTTCATTGTGTTGCAAGTGGACGGTGGAGATGTGTTTTGGTGGTCAAAAAGGTTGAGGCGGGAGCGGGAGGAGACGGAGAACGTTTATAGGAGAGCGCTGAGGTGGGCAGGCCGTATTAGTGGTTGGTTTTGGGCTGGCCCAACTTATCGGAGAACGTTTATAGGAGCAAACAATCAGCCCAAGGGCCGGGTCAAAATAACGTGCCCAGGGCTAGTCTATGGGCCTCAGGCTGTTTCGCGGTTTAAGGTTAGGAACCTTAAGGTTACCAAACAATCGATAAACGATTCTAAAAAAAATCGATAAACTCTGCAAAATGAAAACAGAAAAATCGATAAACTGCATGATACATCTTGGAACTGGTTTTCTGTATAGCACACAAATCTGCTGGAAGATGTTTAGACATACGGCACAAGAATGGTGGATTGGGCCAATGACGACAACTTGGGAAAATCGTGAGCCATTGGTTCTCAAATTGTAAGCCCAACCATTGCACATTGTTGTTGTCAAAAAAAAAAAAAAAAAAAAACAAAAAATACAAAAAAAAAACATTGCACCTTGTAAGTGTTGTTGTGACTCAGTCACAAGAAAATCAGTAAACAAGATAATTGACATGGGAAATATATAGACGGCACACACATAGATGACACGGGACACACATGCTGACATGCAGATGAAACCCGCCATCCAGATGCATCAAAGCAGCAACACAGGACATACGGCGCACGCAGCACGCTGCAAGTGCAATTTGTACATAGTACTAGTGAACTACTACCAAAGTGCCTGTCTGTGCCTCTGTGGGCTGTGGCTGCAATTTCATCAGTGCAATCTGCAAGCAGCCAGCAGGATGTCTCGTCATTTCGGTTTTGCTCACTTGGATGATGATTTAGGCTTCTTGACGATGATGACGGAGCAGTGCGCGTGGTGCGCGCAGTAGTCGCTGACGCTGCCCAGCAGCGCGCGCTTGATGGCGCCGTATCCGTGGCTGCCCACCACGAGCAGGTCGGCGCGGTGCTTCTCCGCCGCGGCGCACAGCACCGACCGGGGCTCCCCTTCCACCACCTCGATGAGCGCGTGCACCGCGCTGGCCACGCACACGCGGCGCGCCCGCTCCACCACCGCCTCCGCCATCTTCCGCAGGTCCGCGTCCACGTACCGCATCGCCTCGCCGGCTCCTGATTGACAGAAACAGAGAAAGGTGAGGTGACCGTCAGACGGATCGAGAGGAGAGGATCAGAGGAAGGTGACGACGACGACGACGTACCGGGGCCGCCGAAGCTGGCGACGGAGGACGGCGGTGGCTTGGCGTGGACGATGACGAGGTCGGCCCCGCCGGCCACCACGTGGCGCACCGCCCACTCCAGCCGCAGTAGCTGTGGTCGCTGTCGTCCACAGCGACCACCACCACCGTCTTCTTATTCTGCTGGTGCGACTCCCCTGAAGCCAGGCCCAAACCCGCCGCCGCCGCCGAGGCTGAAGCTGCATGCTGTGTCGTCTTAGCCTCCGCCGCCATGTACGCACACCTAGTACGGTGGGATGGAACGGAAGCAAACTGGAACTCTGCTTGGATTGGAGAATTGGACTGGACGCTTTGGATCGAGCAGTGCAAGTAGAACGCGGTGAACAGAGCAGGCTGCGCCGGTACTTTATACTAGAGAACCAGAGAGGTGAGAGGGCAAGGGCACGAGAAGCAAGCGCGCGAAACGAAACCGGAGGCGCGGCGCGGCGCGGCGAGCGGAGAGCAGGATGGCTGATGGCGTCTCCGCCTCGGCCTCGCAGGAGCCACGGTTTTCGGCGGGTGGTTTACCGGTTTTGCGCCGACAACCAGCCTTGGGCGCTGCTGGTATGCAGGAAAAGGATGTCGACCGGCCCACTGCACACAGCAGGAGAACGACTAGTGTGACAACTGACAGGGGGAAACCGCTGCTAACGCCGCTCGACACGTCTCCCGGCCGTCCACAAAACCCGTACGTATCTTGTTAGCCGAATTTGGCGTGCATAGGCGGACAGCACAAAAGTGCAGACGTCGCGTGCCCGATCCGTCAGGCGACGACGGTGCGCAACGCAAGAGTGCGTGGCAGCCAGGGCCGTTCCGTTTCGAACCTTTCTTCTCTTCGTTATTTTTGGTACAAACACACTCTCATAAATGATGATGCACTAGTAGAAAGGGCGCGCCCCGCGCGCCTGGCTACTATGATGTGGCATACTGAAGTACACCAGCGTTGATATATAATACAAAAGAGTGTGCCCACATCATAGAATGCATCATAGCATACATATATATATATATATACATTATTTTGTAGGTCTATACATATCTGGCAGTTTATAAAGTGCAGGTTCCAGACTATTCTTCATATGTTTTATAGATAATATGCATGGGGAGAGGTGTCTTCTGGTAGATTTTGCTTGTTGCCCATCTAGCATATGTGGTAACTGCATTATTACATTACAGAATTTGTTTCATCTGGCATAGTGAGGCATTATACATTCTGCCGTTCATGTTGTGTCATTTGATCATACAGCAAAAGGTGGTTTTACTTCATGGAGCATAGGCATAGCATGTCAAATTACATAGCAAATTGTTTAGAATCCATACAGACATAGGCTTAACCATATATCTAGCTAATAGTCTTCATCTATATACAAGCCTTGTAGAAGCTGCAGCAGAATGACCTGTTACATTGATCACACAATATCAGGCACAGTCATTTGAAAGTAATGATGTGCAATTTAGAGATTGCTCATTATATAGTATGAAATTGTATAAGTTTACTGTGGTAGTTACTTACTCATTTTGTGTTTTTAGATGGACCAAACCCACCGCTGCCTTTTTTAGATTGCAGATAGTGTCAGTTTTCATCCTGAATAAATGTAGCAACATAGAACTGTATTACATTAGAATGGATGTATTTGAGGAGAAGATGAGTTTGATATTAGTGTGTTGTCTTAGGTAGGGATGTCGAATTACCTTTTAGCTTCATGCTGTGAGGGCGAACGAAGCGGAGTTGTGTCAGGATCTGTGTGGGTGTCTACAGATTCAGTGTCATCACCGGCAACAACCTGCATTTAGTTCATAGGTATATTATGTGAAAGGGAAGGATCTGGCTGAATAACACAAGAGCACAATAAACAATTTTGAAATTGTTGGCTATACATTGTAGCATACATGGAAAATGTGCTGATGACGGCGGCCGTACATCCATCGTGACAGGAAACTAATAGAACTAAACTTTTGGAAAGATGCAAGGGAAACCAGAGAATGTTAAATATTTTTCCATCCATTCTTTCTCGGTAATATTTAGGTAGGTTACACTCAGGGGTAGGTTGTGCTCTAGGTAGGTTGAGCCTTTTTTTTATCTCTTTCTTTTGCTTTTTCTTTAAGGTAGAACACACGGAATTACATGCGACTGTCAGGACTATTTTTTTGAGGACGATACATGGCAAATCTAAAGTAAAATAGTACCTAATGGACTAAGTAAAACGGAAAAAGGCAATACAAAATTCAGCACATGGGCCAAGTACCATTGGCAGGACCAATTCAGTTCTATTTTTACAATTGTGGTGCATTTAAAAATGAAACTTGCATACTATCTACATCTTCAACCAACCGGTGAGCTACACTAAGCGTGACTATGTCGGGGCAAATTTCTTCATGAGCTGCATCTATAACTCTGTGTGCAAGCTGAACACCCTGATTAGCTACTCTGAACAAATGGCGCATAAATTCTTGATGGTGAAGCATCGCCTGGTAAATATAATCAACAATGGTAAAGCGATATAGGTCCTGTAAGAAAACTAAAGCCTTGAAAGCAGCATCCTCAAACAGACCTAAAGAAACAGATCCAGAAGAAGACCAAAAGAAGATGCGGCGACCTAAATCACGACGAAACAAAACAGGCAATTCAATCTATATACCATGTATGGTGTGACCATCATGGGATATTTCAGTGATGCCAGAAACTAAAGGAAGATGGCAACGCTGAGGTACAGCCTCTAGAGCAGAAACATAAGATAATTGGAGAGAAAACATGTCTGAATAACACAGAGGGAGTAGACACGGCAACTCGTGTAGGTAAACCTACATAAACTTTCGTTTTCGTAAAACAAAATGAAAAAGGATAGAAATAAACCTCCCTTTTATTATTTCCTATATTTGGATGTAATCACCAGCACAATCAATGAGAAGGCATCTGCCTCTGTGGGGATGTAATTGGAAGGAACTGAACAATTTGTCACCGGTTCCCTCACTCCACCTTTATTTTTTTTATTTTTTGAAAAAAGAGACAACACAAAAAAATATGGCATGATAAGCATCAGCAACGCATAAAGAAAAGCTATGTTCGAAAGACATTGTCCAAAAACATAGTAAACATGCACACCCAAAACCAAATGTATCTAACAATTTGTGGAGAGAAAGTACAATTTGTGGAGAGAAAGTACCTTTTTGTGAACAGACTAAAACATATCACCCTCTTTGCAGCAGAAGTAAATCGTCGACAGGAAGAATTGAAGACTTCCTTAATGTGCATATTACCGCGGAAAAAGTAAGAAGGCAGATGCATTAGCATAATCATGCATGAAACATGGAGTTCATCACAAGCAGGTAAAATAGATGTTGAAACACACCTGCAATTATTCCTAGAATCAAACCTTGACAACGTGTAGGCAACCTGGAAGCACAATATAACAGGAGCAACTGTGAAGTAGATGCAGACCACAAAGCAGGAGGAAAAATCGGATGGAAAGCATACATCAAACTACAATAGCAAACACATTTTAAGACGGCAGATCAGTAAAAAAAGAAAGAAAAGGCCTAAGATGGTACTCCAACTTACAAAGATATTTGGTGGAAGACCCAATTACCATACTAACCTTCCAAATATGATTGACCCTGCAAATCAGGAGATGGGAGAATTTACATAAGAATTTATCCAATTGGTTTCTAATCTGATGGTAGTGTACGGAATGTCCAAATACTTCATAAGCAAGTAGAGGAGTCACAAGAACCAACCAAAATGATGCCTTTGAACATTAGCCGAACCCATCTTGTTTCTTTAGGAGCTCAGGAGGTTGGACCTGCGATTGGACATTAATAGTTAGGGTTAGTGCATGACTGTTCTAACCTGAAAGGAATGATGCCAGGTCCATTCTAATTAATAGGTAGCCGACAAATGAAGCTAGGGATAAAGTCTTCTGTATGAAAGGGACAATATCTTTTCCATATGGTTTTATTTCTATCAAAATTGCAAATCCAATAATTCAGTGACTATTTAAGTGAATCGTGCAGCTAGGACATTATACATCTTTAGTTAGACAGGGTAAAGAACCTACCTATATATGTCCAGATAAAAGTAGCATGTTTGCAGTCAACATGTATGCTGAACTCTTCTGTGTCATCCTGTATAGAAAAAGGTGGTTTCAGTAACATTGAGAACAAATGGTTCAGCTGAATGAAGATTCACTTCTTAGGTGTAGTGACATGTCAAGAGATAAGATCAAATCAAAAATAGGACAAAATGAAGGAAGACCAATGATAATGATGACATCTAATTGACCTCCAAAGCTTTCTTCACATGTGCAGCTGCATAAGCATGTACTTTAACCTCTGGCCTGCAACATTAATAAAAAGTGCTCTTAATCTCGACCCATACCTTGCGTTGATAACTGACTATGAATTATAGTAATATAGAAAATTGTTAATCCAAAATTATAAACTCTGGTCAATACTTAATTCAGCATGACAACATCCCTGCAATCTACAAATTACACCAGGTAGACAGAAGCAAACATATATCAGCAAATTCAGAAAACACAAATAGGCCTAAAGTAACCCGAGATTCTCCACCGCCAACAATCAATCCCAATAAATAGATTCAATAGGGTGCCGAACCTGCGCCTGCGCCACGCCGACGCACCGCCGCTGCGCAGGTTGTTCGCGGCAGCCGCCGCGTCGCCCACCCAAGCCCGCCGGCGTGCGGCCGCCCATGGCGGAGCGCCGCCGCGCCGCAACGCCGCCGCGCAGCTTGTCAGCGGCCGCCGCCGCACCGCCTGCTCACGCCCACCACCGCGTCAGCCGCCCATGATGGAGCGCCGCCGCACCGCACGCCCGCCAGCGCCGCGAAGGTGCTCGCGCTGGTGAACCCGAAACGGAGGGCCGGGCACAGCCGCCGCGACGTCACTCTGCCCGCGAGGGTGGCCGGAAACGGAGGCGGAGGCGGGGGCTAGGGCGGCGTTGCTGCGACGCCGCCACATCTCAAGAGACGGACAGGACGAGAGGGGATTCGGCGGTTTTTTTTACCGAGACGGAGGGGGAGACGACGGTTCCAGAAGCGGATACTTCTAGACGAGTTTGGCCACTGGGAGCTGAACACGTGGAAGGAACGAGATGGCTGACATGGACCAATCAAAGGCAGAGCAGGTGAGCTGTCACTGAGGTGGACCAATGAAAAGATTTCGGGCGACGTAGCCTGCTTGACCATGCGGTCTTCAACTGCAAATTATAAGAGTTAACTGGCAAATACAGTACGTAGTAGATGACGTGTTAGCGGTTCGTTGCTACTTGCTAGTGACCGAGATCAGTGCGGACGGGCCTCTCGGGGGTTCAATTTGACTTCTATGAGCTATGCAAATGCAATGAGTTCTTCAATCACTCAGTTTGTTTGAGAAGCATTAATTCTTCCCATATTACTCTGATCCCCAAAATTGAGAATGCTAGAAGAGTCAATGATTTTAGGCCAATTTCCCTGCTGAACAGTTCTATCAAACTACTCACAAAGTTGCTGGCAAACAGGCTCCAACCAGTTATTACCAAACTCATTCACAATAATCAGTATGGGTTCATCAAAAAAAGATCCATTCAAGATTGTGTTGCCTGGGCTTATGAATATATTCACCTATGCCACCATGGCAGAAAAGAAATTGTCATCTTAAAGCTGGACTTTGAGAAGGCCTTCGACAAGATTGAACATCAGGCAATGCTAAGCATTATGGAAGCCAAAGGATTTGGTCAGAAGTGGATCAGATGGATTCAGGACATTTTTTCTTCAGGAACCTCTGCTGTGCTGCTGAATGGTTCAATTGGGAAAACTTTTCATTGCAGAAGAGGGGTCAAACAGGGTGATCCTCTCTCCCCATTACTATTTGTCCTTGCTGCAGATCTTCTGCAGTCCATGATAAACAAAGCCAAAGCCATGGGATTGTTACATCTGCCAGTTCCAACAAGCTCCTCTGATGACTACCCGATTTTGCAATATGCAGATGACACCTTGATAATTGCTGAAGATGACACTAAACAGTTATTCTTCTTAAAATCTCTAAAATCTCTGCTCAACACTTTCTCTTTGACAACTGGGCTTAAAATCAACTTCAGTAAGTCTATGATGATCCCCATTAACATCTCTGAAGAAAGAACTAACCTGTTAGCTGGCACTTTTGGATGCTCCATTGGCACACTTCCTTTCACTTATTTGGGACTTCCTCTTACCATTGCAAGACCCACTGTCCAGGAATTTATGCCCATGGTAACCAAATGCCAGAGGAGACTTGCACTGGTCTCTCCATTCTTAAATCAAGCTGGCAGGCTTCAGATGGTCAATGCAGTCTTTTCTGCTTTGCCAACCTTTTTTATGTGCTCTATTGTTCTCTCTAAATCTATCATCAAGCAGATTGATAAATTCAGAAAGCATTGTCTGTGGAGGGGTTCCAGCATTAATGAAAAGGGAGGCCCCAAGGCTGCTTGGACTATGATCTGTGTCCCCAATGTTGAAGGAGGCCTAGGAGTGATTGACATTGAAAAGCAAAATCAAGCCCTGTTGATGAAGAACTTGTTTAAATTCTTCAACAGACAAAACATCCCATGGGTCAAATTGGTTTGGGAGAAGCATTATTCAAATGGTAAATTGCCCAATCATACAAGGAAGGGTTCTTTCTGGTGGAGGGATATCCTTAAACTCCTACCCCAATTTAAAGAATTGTTCAAGCCCATTACTCAAGCCGGGGATAGCATTCTTTTCTCGGAGTGACAACTGGAGTCTTCAAACTCGCAAACCTCCCGCCCGAGTTACACAAACTTTGTTAAGAAAAAGAACCTCACAAAGCGCAGGGTTTGCAACACCACAGATTTCTTCAGTCTTCTTCATCTGCCAATCTCTCATGAAGCCTACAATCAAGCCCTGAAAACCATCAGTTTAATTGAAAATACTGAACTAATTGATCAGCCAGACAAATGGAACATTAGAGGAAAGGAGTCATACTCCTCTAGCTGTGTTTATAAAAGGCTGATTGGTACATTGAATGCTCATATAGCTTTCTTATGGACATGGAAAAATAGAGCCCAACCAAAGCACAGGGTCTTCTTTTGGCTCCTAATGAAGGACAGGCTAAACACAAAAAATCTTCTCAGGAGGAAAAGAATGGAGTTGGAGAACTACTACTGTGCTCTCTGCAATCGTCTTATGGAAGAAACTGGACATCATTTGTTCATTGATTGCCCCTTTGCTGGCATGTGCTGGGATATTATTGGAATTCATTTTGCCCCAACTAATCGTTTTCCTCATCTTGCTGTTGTTCTGAAAGATCAGATGAGGTCATGCTACTTCATGGAAACTGCTATTCTGGTTTGCTGGACTATTTGGTCATCAAGAAACGACAAAATTTTCAGAGGGCAAGGAAGAAATAGAGATGACTGTAAAAACTTTCTCTTCAAAGAACTTAAGCTGATCAAGTTCAGATTGAAGCAAGGTCATGAAATCATGTTTAATTCATGGATACAAACTCTGGAACTCTTAGCTGCCTAGAGCAGATTTTCTTTGTTTCTTTTTTTTTTTTGTCTCCTAAGCTTTGGGAGATTGTACTTCGCTCTTTGTAATCTGTAGCCTGTAGCTCTGCTCCCCCTCACTTCTTTGTATTACTGAACCTTTTTGATTTCTAATAATATTTTCTTCCTGTAGGGGCTTCGGCCCCTCCAGTCCTTTCAAAAAAAAAAAAAAAAAAAAGGACACCATGGCCGCGCTGAAAACCGGCCTTGTGCGCTGCTGGTATGTAGGATTAAGATGTTGACCAGCCAACTGAACACTGGACACTGGAGCAGTGTGATGAGAACGAGCGTGACAAGGGAAAACCGCTGCTACGTACTCTGCTAGCCAGTTGCTGCTACTCTCCCGCGAACCCGCAGTTTGTTAGCCGAATTTACCGTGCGTGCGTACGCGAACGGCCCAAAAAATGCAGTGTGTCATCGCGTCTCAGGTCACAGGTGACGGTGCACAGGAGTGCTGGCCAGCCAGGGCCGTTCCCTTTCAAACCGTTTTCTCTGTTCAGACATGGTGATTATAGTCTGATTACTCCATTTCTCCATGACGATCCAGTGGCAAATACGTTCATTACGTGTTAGTTTTTTTTTTTTTTGAAACTCATTACGAGAGCCATGTTTTTTTTAGGGAACCGAGAGCCGTGGTGTGGTGGGTTGGGGGTTTTCACCGGCCACCGGGAAGGCCACCATGGTACGGGCCCAAAAAGATGGGTTGATCCCAGACTTGCCACGCCATTGTCTAGGAGTTGTCATGGGCTATGTGGTCCCTAGGCTTATTCAGGCCGATACTGAGACTGCTCGGGCTTTAGCCCAGAGCGAGCGGTTATGCAGAAGCGGGAAGTCCCTTCCACGCATACCGGAGCCTCCTGGTATTCCAACTCTTGCATTTTGAATTGCTATATTTGCTTTCCTATCGATCTATTACTTGGGTTCCGATCTTTAGTGTGCAGAGCTACTTACATTTCACCTTCTACCAACCACCGCACCTTTGGATCAAAGTTTGATCCAAGTGGAAGCAAACTCCTCGACATGTGGTATTGCATACCGGAGCCTTCAGTATTGCAGGATCTTGCTGCAACTTTGTGATTCTGTGATTAAACAATTTGTGTTGCAAGTGTTTGGCTTGTAGAATTATTTAATATCTTTAATATACTTATAGTTTCACTTAGAGGGGTTGTTTTACTCTGATTTTGGATTTTCAAGAAAATGGAAGTCCCTTCTAACGACTTCCACATTGTTAAGGTGTTAATTGTTAGAACGCCTATCCCCCTCTAGGAAACATCTTGGTCATTACACGCTCACCCTACGCAAAGGATCAAAAGCCTCATCCTCATTTAGTTTGAGCTCCCCCATTATTGCTTTTCGCCATCGTGACTTCTGACGAGATTAATCATGGCAAAAAAATTGAAGAGCCTCTAAGTGGGATCTATGTGTGGTAAACGGTGACAGGGGGGCTTATGCCCCTCCCTCAATTCCGACATACCGCTAGATCCATCCCTAGTTTTGATCAATCGTGATTGATGACTTAAGCAAATTAAAGTCCAAGCTACCTAAGCAACAAGCTACGTATGATTACATTGGGTAGTCTGCTTGTACTCCCAGGCGCCCTGCTTCTGGCCAACCATCAATGTCGTGCACATGGGCATCCGACCCGTACGACTGTACCGCTTCCCTCCCCAAAATTTTCAGGACCACAAAAAGTCAACTCAATAGTAGAAGGCCCTATGTATCCGAGTGAGACTAGAGTCTAGCTCAAGTTTGTGTAGCGTGTGTGTCTCTGCTGCCTCCGCGGCGATTCCACATGTGTGACGACCCTTTGTATTTTTTTTGGCTCCGAGTCCCGAGGGCCCCACGGTTTTCCTACTCTCGCCTTCTCGTGGATTCGTAAACAAAGGCACTATGAAAATACAATTACCTCTCCTGAAAAGCACCAAGTGCAAAATAACATGGCTTGTTGATTATAATATGAAGAGAAAATAATTAACGGGCATCTTGTTGCTGGCAAATTATCCCAATCAACAAGCGCAAGTTATTGTGCAACATCTACTATCCTATAACGTGTTGCACACAGAACTATAGCTCATATTTTCATGGCCACCACGACAAACGTACTACGATTTATAAATTTAATTTAAAGTGGTGAATCAATGAAGGAGAGTGGCATTGTACTAGCTTATAAAAGGGCACACACACAATCATATAATAGACAGATCGACACAATCGTATATCTGTTAATAATAGACAGATCGACACGATCGATATATGGATGCATGCATGGGTATGCAATGCATGGCCGGGTTTCTTTGCACACGGCGATGATGGCGCATAGAGGCGACCTATAGTGTTCATCCTCATAGGAGGCCCAGCAGGTTCTAATATAGAAAAGTGGTAAAAAAAAAGTACACTACTGCTAGCTAGTTTTACACCATGTACGGGAAATTAAAGTTGATGGAGCCACACAATGCCTGCTGAACTGAAATATAATCTTGCGTGCAATTAAGGATGATTATTATTATTCTGTCAATGGCGAAGATACATGCATGCATGTGGCAATAACTAAAAAGGACTCCGGAAATAATAAGCAACTCTGCAAGTTCATGTAATAATATTGATCCAATCATGCAGAAAGTTGAATCCATTGTAAACAAAGGCATCTAATAGTGGATATAAAAATACAATGGCCGCTCCTGAACGGAACCAAGTGCAAAAGAACAGGGCTGGTTGATTATAATATGAAAAAAAGAATAATGAGCATCTTTTGCTGCCAAATTAACCCAATCAACAGTGGCAAGTTATTATGCGACATCAACACTTATCCTATAACGTGCTGCACACAGAACTATAAATAAATCACCACCACACAAAGGTACTTACGATTTATAAATTAGTGTGCCACATCAACCCAATATGAATTATAGCTCGTTTTTTTTTTTTTTGACAAGGAACATCAAATTTATTAGTTGCAGCAAACAGCTGCTATACGGGAGATGGACTCCCCTGCTACAAAGTTCAGCACCTCCATAAGAGGGCAACTGGTTACATGCTTGTCATTTTTACAAATAATCTCTCCATTTACATCAGAGACTAAGGCTCTTTGAAAAGTTTGAGTAGCTAAAATATGTGCTGTCACATTATCTTCTCTACTTATCTTTAAGACTTTCCATTTGCAGCCTTGGACAGCTTTCAGAAACCTGTGAGCAGCGGGTCTAATGCTCCAATGAGGAGGCTCTTTAATTCTTGCGCCATTGAAATAGTTTGCCAGGATCTGGTTGTCTGTGATAAAGGAAGCCTCTTTGTTTCCTAGAAGAGCATTGATGCTTGCCGCAAGTGCCATGGCTGAAGCCTCAGCCTGCAGCACTGAGTTTGCTTGACCTGTGGTTGCCTTAATGAAGCACTTGAGGTTTCTGCTGGAGTCAAGGAGAAAGACTCCTAGTCCAGCAGGTCTTACATCATTTGAGATGTTGTCAGGCTTGGTTGAAGCATCAGTATACCACCGCGGACCTGCAATTAAACAAGGAAAGGTGCCAGGAGAGGCATCAGGTTGCAGCGGCCCTGAAAGAGGCCTTGGCTGCCTGTTTACTCCAACATCAACAATTGTAGTCGATTTTTCCTCCAGTACAGAAACTTCCATTTCCGCGTCCACTGCATGATGAACCTGCAAAACCGACCATTTCTTTTTTTGGAAGCGTAGATCGTTTCTTGCTCGCCATAGATACCAGAGTGTAATCATAATTCTATGAAATTGATAATCTGTAGTGTCAGGATTTATAATGGCGGCTAGAATATTTTGTACCCCATCTTGTTCAAGAGGTAGCAAAGATGTAAGTAGGGGAGTTTTAGAAGAAAACCAGACAGCTCTTGCAAATTCACAGTGGAAGAATAGATGAGCATCATTTTCAAGATTGTTGCACCTGTCACAATTTATGCTAATTCTTGTAGATAAGTTGCCTGCACGAGCACCTGTAGCAATTGCCCTCCTGATAATTCTCCAAACAAAGGTTTTAATATTAGGAGGCAAGAGTTTATGCTTCCAAGCTCTTTTAGAATAGCCATTGCTGGATCAGTAATAGCTCTAGAGCCTTGGTTGGGAAGCTGAACCTGCATTTGTGAGTTGAGAAAATTGAAAGCTTCTTTGGCAGTGCATACTCCCTTGGCTGAAGGTTTCCATGTGATGACATCTGGATCAGAAGAATGGACTATTTGGGTGTTGATGATTTTGGAGGCAGCATGAGAATCAAAAATCTGGGAAATGAAGTTGAAATCCCAGTGATGGGTGTTGCTATCCCAGAGTTCTGAAATATTATTTGGTAAGTTAGGAACAGTTACAGGTAGTTTTAAGTGGCTGTGAATTTGCTGCCAAATAGGACACCAAGGAGTGGTCCAAATGTTTGATTGGCCGTTGTGGATCTGGACAATGCAATTATCAACAAGGATTTTCTTAACTTGCAGAATCGATGACCAAAAGGCAGATTTGGAGGGAGTGTTCTTTGCCTGCCAAAAGCTTTTGTTGTGAAAGTATTTAGCTTTTAGAATTGCTGTGAGAAAAGGATTTTTACCTGTGGCGATGTTCCAAGCAGCATGTACAATGAGGCTCCTGTTTACAGTGAGAAGATCTCTTACTCCTAAGCCACCTTCTTTCTTCGGCCTGCATATATCTGCCCAGGACCTGAAATGAAAGGAAGAAGTAGAATTGTCCTCTTTTACTCCGGCCCACCAAAAATTGCTGATAATTGATGTAATTTTGGAGATGAAGGTTTTGGAGAAAAGGATGGTGGACATGTAATATATTGGGATAGAAGCGAGGACAGAGTTGATGTAGACAAGGCGGCCAGCATGGTTGAGCTTGTTGGCTTTGATAGTGGTAAGTTTGGCTCTGAACTTCTGGAGGATGAAATTGTAAGCTTTAGTTCTGTCATTGTGGTTGAAAATTAGAGGATGGCCTAAATAAATGGAATTTGGAGCCATGTCAGGAACTGGGAAAATAGACTTGACCACCTCTCTGCTTTGGGCATCAACACACTTGCTAAAGGTGATAGCAGACTTGGAGAAATTAGGAATTTGGCCAGATGCAGCACAGAAAGATTGAAGAATTGAATTTATTTTGGTAGCCTCATCATGAGTAGCTTGACCACAAATGATCAGATCATCTGCAAAAAGAAGAGCATGTATGTTTGGGCTATTCGGGCCTAAAGTGATCCCTGCAATGTTATGATTGCTAGAATGGCGCTGCAAGCAAACAGAGAGCTCATTGATGGCAATAATGAATAAATAAGGAGAGAGAGGCAACCTTGCCTAATACCTCTTTGAGGGTAGAAGACTGGACCAGGCTCACCATTTATTAAGACAGAAAGGTTAGTGGTGGAGATACAATTGTAGATCAGATTTATGAAATGGTCATTAAAACCCTGTCTTTTAAGAGCATGTATAATGAAATTCCATTCAATCCTGTCAAAAGCTTTAGCTAGATCAAGTTTGAGAAAGAAAGCTTTTTGTTTCCAAGAATTAAGATTAAAACTGTGAATAATCTCCTGAGCAATGATAATATTGGAAGCAATGTGTCTACCCTTAACAAAAGCAGATTGAGAAGGATGAATGATATGGGGCAAATGATGTTTCATTCTTTCAGATAAAGATTTTGCAATAATTTTGTAAATAACATTGCAGAGACTTATTGGCCTATAATCTTTAGGAGTGACAGGGACATTTTTTTTTTGGAATCAAAGTGATGTAAGTTTTATTGATTTCGGGAGGGATTTCAGCATTTTGATAGAAATATGTAACCAAATTAAGAACATCCTTACCAACCCACTGCCATGCCGATTTGTAAAAACCTGCACTTAAACCATCGGGCCTGGAGCTGCATTACTTCTCATGTTCTTGACGATACTGTGTAATTCCTGCAAATCAGGTATAGATGTAGTGTATTCATCCTCACCTATGACATCAGCTGCCCCCATCTCTTGACTCCATTCCTGCATTATGTTTCTTGTGGCTTCATCATTATTCGACCTGAAAATTGTCTTAAAATATTCGTTAGCTGTCTGAGCTAGCTGATCATGGGTCGTGGAGAAAGTACCATCAGGATTTTGAAAATGAGTGATGGTATTTCTTCTGGCCCTCTTTACTATGGCCTGGTGAAAGAAACTGGTATTCCTGTCTCCCTTTGCATACCAGTTCTTTTTGTATCGCTGCTTGTGGTAAGCTTCATCCTTGGCCAAGATTGTTTGGTATTGGTATTGAAGATCTTTCTGTAGGCCAATATTTTGCTGGTGGGGAGGGCGCATCTGAAGTTGCTGGATTTGATCCTCAATTCTTTGCAATTGATCAGAGGTTTTGGGTTTTGTTTTGCGCCATCTCTGAAGGTCCTTAGCTAGATAAAGGGTTTTCTGGTGGAAAGGTCTGTTGTGGGATTTGGCCCAACTTTGCTTAGCAATTTTAACATAGTCCTTCTCCAGCAACCACCAGTTTTCAAACCTGAAAGAGGTATTCTTCCTGCGACGATTTGAGTTAAGCACAGCAAGGATAGGAGCATGATCACCTTTCAAAATAGGTAAATTATAAACCATCGTGTTAGGAAACATAGAGCACCATTCGGAATTGGCAAGAAATCTATCCAATCTCTCATAAGTAGGAGTGCTATTAAATCTTTTATTAGACCAAGTGTAAGCAGGACCATTGAAACCGAGATCAAAAAAACCACAATCCTTAACTAAACAACAAAATTCAGAGATTCTACGTTCATTAGCAGGTCTAGGACCGACTTTTTCTCTTACATGCATGATATTATTAAGATCCCCCATACAGATGAACGGTAAGTTTGGATAAGAAGCAACAAAATTTCGAACTTCACCCCATATGACAGCAGTTTGGGAGTGATGGGGGTCACCATACATACACACAAGACCAAACTTTTTCTGAATAAGCTTATTTGTACACAAAACAAAGAAGAAGTTTTGACTAGACTCTAAGACATCTAAATCAACATCACTGCTCGACAACAGCCAGAGGCCTCCTGACTGACCACTAGCAGGAACTATATGCACATCATGAACATTGAAACGATTAATAATGTCAGATTTAGAGAATCTGGAATTACGAGTTTCAGAAACAAAAATTACCTGAGCATTGGTCGAGTTAATTAAACGTGCAAGATGCATCATCTTATGACTACCGAGACTCCCGCCTGAGCCCTGGCAGTTCCAAGCGAGAAGGCTCATGGCGCTCTTGGCGCCTTGAGGACTGCCAGAGCCCCTGAAGCTTGAGGTAGATGAATGGCAAACATCTTCAGCATGAGGTGGTGGGTCTGGTGGATTAGGGGGTGCCGGAGGATGACTACCGTCATGGGTAAAATCAGCACTCATGATGGAGAGGAAGGGAAGCTTAGGCAAGTAGAGTGAAAGAGCAATGATAGCATAAATCATGAAGAGATAAAGAGAAGTAAACAAGAGCACGAGCACGGAATAGACCAACTCAGAGGAAAAGCAGAGGAAAGAAGTTGTAGGTAGTGGCAGCAAGTTGCAGCGTGGAGATGGGTAGCAGCCCGAGCCTGATACTCGCACAACACGGTCGACGCGAGTGACGCGATGCCGGCAAGAGAGGAGGAACAACCTTAGCATGCACTGAACAGCTAACCAAAGAGCAGGGAATACGAATCAAGAAACAAACAGAGAAGGAACAACACGGGGGAACTCCTGCAAACAGTAAGCAATTTCAATCGATTCAAGAGCAGGAGATAATCTCTAGCAAAATAGGTCACATGGATCAATAGATCAGATGAGAAAACACAGATTTGGAAACAAATTGGAGAAAGATATGAACACAGATTGGAGATCGAAGGGGAGAGTAAGACAGCTACAGTAGCACGCGCTACAGAGCCAAAGGAGCCGGCATCCGCCCAAATACTGGGAAATCAATCGATAGGGATGATGGAACGGGACAGCAGGAGGGGCTTGGTGGAGTGGAGATGGAACGAAAAGCGGAGGATTGAGGCCGGCCGCCGGCGAGACGACGGGGGCACCTGTACGCGAGGAGGAAGGGGAAGCCGCCGGTTTTTGGGGTCCTTGCGGACGGGTAGGTTAGTTCCTCGAGAGCGGCATACTGGATAGGTCCCGTACTACGAATTCAAAAGTTGGTTAATGCGCCCAACTACCAGCCAATTATAGCTCGTATTTTTGTGACCACCACCACACAAACGTACTACGATTTATAAATAAATTTAATTTAAAGTGGTGAATCAATGAAGGAGAGTAAATGGGAACAGTGTCGTGTCCAAAGAAAGCAACGGCGATTAAATGGCACCGCATTTAGAAACGGTAATGAATGAATCGATTTTCGCTAGTGAAGAAGAAATGCAAACCCATTCAGGGGCCCGCAAGCGGCAGGGCCCATCAGCCTTTGCTGCGGCTAGCCAACCGAGTGCAGTGGGCCTCCGGGCCTTGCCATGTGCGCAAAGCGCAACGGAAAGGAAGGGAGCCTGGCCCACCTGCCCTTTCCAACCCCTTGACGGCCTGACCAGAGACAGAGAGGGATGTCTCGTCTATAGATTTCCATTTAGCCCATGGGCCGCGGCACGGCACGCCGCACGGCGGCACGACACGGCCCATGGGCCGGCACGGCACGGCGGCCACCGTACTCGTGCCGGCACGGCATGAAGGCCGTGCAGTGCATGGGCCGCCGGCCTGGCACGCGACACAGCCAGGCACGACACAGCTGGCACGGTTGGCACGGCGGCACGGCGTAATTTTCAAATTTTGGTTTGAAATTTGAGAAATTGAGAATACTTTTAAATTGATGAACATGATGAAAAGTTGAAGACTTGTAAAATTTGATGAAAATGATAAAAAATTTAGAACACTTGTGAAAATAGTGAGGTGTTTATGCCTGATGGGCCATGGGCCGACACGGCACGGCGAAAATGGCCGTGGCCCATGGGCGGCACGGCACGGGTAAACGGCCCATGTGCCGTGCCGTGGGCCGAAGGCCTGGCCCATGGCACGGCCAGGCACGGCACGGCCGGCACGGCGGCACGCCGCAGCACGGCGCAGTGTCGTGCCGTGCCAGCACGCGGTGGCCATCTATAGTCTCGTCCATCTTCTCGTCAAGCCAGTGGCAGTCCTCGCAGTTCCTCCATAATTGGAGGGCGCTTTCACAGCATCACTGTCTGCTCTCCCAACCCCACCATGCATTTCGTCGCAAGCAACACTCGATGTACAATCTACACACGTATTACATATATATAGTGGAATCTCAAATTTCAAATTCAAAAGCATATCGATACAGCTGTAAGAAGTGAGATTTGTATTCCTTGCTAAAAAATAAAACCCGTACTACCAGTTCTTGGCGACTGGAATAACTAATTTTGAAACGGCGTGCATCAATTGCGTGCGTGCATGGTAGCTGAGAGTGGATCGGGCCGTGTTGCATCACATCCATGACTCGCAGTCGTCCCGACTCGCCGGTGGCATTTCCGTGTACGCAAATCCTACTCCGTATCGTAATCGTAGTCTACTCTACTGATCTGATCTCATCCTCATACCGAAAAATCAAAGAAAAATAGGTAGTGCCGATAGAGATGGGATGGCGAGAGATCGATCAGACAAGGACACGCCGCTCCAGTTACGGCATTGATTATTGCCAAGCTGACTGCGCAAACTACTTCAAACTAACTGCTTTCTCTCTTTTCTTTGTTTTTATTATGACTGAACAGCTAGAAAAAATGGTAAGGAAAAATTATTCCTTTCATTCTCTTTTATAAGACACAATTTGGCATGGCTCAGTTTTTCAGCTTATACTTCGACTAATTATGTATATTTTAGATTATATTTGTTTTTCCTTGTAATTATATGATAATTAGGTAGTACATTTTTAATTATAGTTCTTACAACATTAAGTTTGCATTGCCTTACAATAATTGAAATTATTAGCCAAACTATTGGTCAAAGATTTTAGAGTTTGAACTTTGATATACATGTGCGCCTCAGACCAGACTCGATCTTTATATTTAATAGATTGCAACATATGCATTTTTTTATGACATGCCAACATATTCTGAAGAAGTCAAACAATCTTAAGTTTAACTAATAAATATTAAAAAGATTCTAGTACTTATGATGCATAATAAGTATCGTTAGATTAATTATGAAATATATTATTGTAATAAACTAAAAATACCTATGAAAAGATATTGATATTTATCATACAAAAGCATTTGCTTTGTCTAAATTAATTTTAGTGAAGAATAGTACAACTTTATTAGGGTTAGCCAATTATTAGGTCAAGTACCATGGAAAATATTAGATATATGGAGAAAATCTTATTGATATGGTATTTTATTGATATTGGATAAGTTGGATATCTATAGGTACATATGGGGGATATTTGGAAAAAATCTTATCTAATCTATATCTTATTTGGAGAAGCTTTCTAGCTAACGGATGTAGTGCCGGCCCCATGGAGAATTTAGAGATTTATATCTTCTTGGGCGACGAAAATGGAAGGTAAGTTTGGACAAACGTTCGCTAGTCTATGGCTCTTGATGTCATATGGAAAAACTGGGTGTGGACAGACAATCCGATTGATATGTTATTGATTGCAATGACCCTTAGTAGACATCTATAGGTATATGGAGAGGAATATAGCCAAATTGTACTAGATCTACTAATCTTGTTATATCTCTAGGACTGTATGGTTATCTTTAGACAAACTACACATCTTCATTTAGTTAACCATATGTATCTTTATTTCCAACAAATACAGGTAATAGCATAAATATAAATGAAACCTACCTTTTTCTACCCAAGACAAACATTGGCATTACAACTGAAAATGTTGTATCCATATTCTCAGAGAACCAGGTGGTTGTATTAAATACATTCTCTCCACATCACCATCTTCATCACCCCATCAGTTAATGGCTATTTTATGTTCCCTGCTATGAAAGCTCCAGCATTTTTGCCTATCATACAATTTCTATAGAAAATCCATAGAGAATGGTCTTACATAAGTAATGATGACGTCTGGGACTTAAGGTAGAGTAAAAAAAAACTAAAATTTGAGCAAAATGGACCTCTAAATAGTGTTTGGGAATTCACTTTTGGTTAGTGAACAAAGACTAGTGTCCTCAAGAGTCAAGACTAGTGTCCTCAGTGGAATGTTTGGAAATTCACTTTTGGTTAGTGAGCAAAGACTAGTGTCTGTCATGTTATGATCAACATGCAGACATTATTTGGCTGCTGAGGCCTAAACAAAAAGAACGTCATCAGGATTGATTTTTTTTAACCCATGCTGGCTATGTTGGCATAAGAGCATCTCCAAGGGCCTCTCCAAATAAGTTTTGCATTTGTTGGTGTTTGCAAAGTCACAAACCAAATCAAAGTCTAAAAATGTAGACTTCTCCAAGCGACTTTGAAACGGACTTTGCAAAAGTCTAAAAATAAAACCTCTGTCCCGCCGAGGGGAGGACGGGCGTGAGAGGAGAGGAGCGTTTGGAGAGTCGAAGTTCGCTCTCCATATACGCAAAACCGAAAATTCGTAGACCGCGAAACTCGCACAAACGCAGTCGTTTGGGCTTAGTTGGGCCCTCTTTTTGAGGTTTTTTATAAATCGACAAACTGGCTCATTTGGAGAGCCGAGATGCTCTAATGGGATACCAAAACCAGTAGCCAAAGTCGATGGTAGTAATAAAATCCGGGCCCACATAAAAGTTGTCCAAAGCGGTTAATCTTCCTCGCTCTATTCGGCGGCTATTTAACAGACTCCGCCGCTTGGTGCTTCAACTCTCGCCCCTCCCTCCCTCGCAGCCACCGCCGCGTCGCCCGTGGCACCCCGCAGGCCGCCTGCGGCCGAGCGCGCGCGCCGGCAAGATGAGCACCACGGCGGCTGACGTCCACCCGGCGCTGCCGCCGATCAAGACCGCGCCACCGGCTCCGGCCTGCTCCTCGGCGGCCTCGTCGTCGACAGCACCGGCGCCGGACGCCGAGTCGGTGGCGACCGCGACCTTGCCGGCGGCGGCGGCGGAGAATCAGCAGCCGCAGCAGAAGCCGAGAGTGGAAGTGGAGGCCGAGTCGGAGGCGCAGGGGGAGACCGAGACGGAGCCGACGACGCCGACGTCGGAGGAGAGCCAGCTGCGACCGCCGGCCGAGTGCCCGCCGGCGCCGGGGAAGCCGGCGCGGCCGCCCGCCGCCAAGCGCAAGTCCCCGTCCTCCGCGGCGCCGTCGGCGGGCCGGACCTTCTTCCCCGTCGCGCGCGACCTCACCACCGTATTCCGCGCCCTGCCGCCCAAGAAACGGATCCGCGCCGGCTGACGGCCTGCCCGACGGACAGCGACCGATCCGCGCCGCCGTGGCTCAGTTGGGAAGGCCGCCGACTGTGTTGTCCCACCTCGCGTGGAGTGCAGGACAGGACAGCGGCCGCGACCGACCTCACCGGCGTCAAGTCGTGCGGGGCGGTCGGTCGCCGGCGGCGGCGGCTCTGGATCGATCTCGGTGTGCGCCATTTGCCGCGACGACGCCGTCAATGGTTGCGCGGCAATGACATGGTACAGTCGTACAGATTACAGAGCTCTCGTACAAATTATGTGTTGGTTTATTAATTTTTCCTCAGCTTTTTTGGGGGAAAAATTGTAGAATTGGAAAAAGGGTGTTATTTATAGGGAGGATGAATGGGGAAAATGAAACCTTGTAAAGAGATTTGTTTCCAAAATGAAAGCTTGTAAAGAGAATTCCCAGAGATTTGTTCATTGTATTTGTTGAACTATAGTCGCTCTGTAAAGAAAAACATCATGAGATCAGACACAGTTGTTGCTCTGTACTGTACTGGTGTGTTGCTTTATGGTGGCATTAGTTCGTTTGTCAATTGCAGCGGAAAAGTTGGTCGGTAGAACAAACAGAACAGATCAACAAGTTCTAAGTCTGACAGTAGATGGGATGGTTGAAATAATCCTGCAGACATGAAGATCTGCAAATTTTAACTGCATTCGATCTGGCAGGTGAAGCTTCGTAGCCCAGATGTGCATTACTGTGACGCTTGATGGGGATCGAATCTGGAGAATTAGTTGTGATTGTTATGGCTGTGGTGATGTGATCCTGTGGATGGTGGATACGTCCATGGACCGGAGTACTACCAGGAAGCAGATGTGGGATGAGGAGACGTGGGTAGAGATGGCGATGCTGGGGATGTACTTTGGGCTGTTTTGTCCCCAGCACTAGTGTCTGATGTGGTGGTGATAGGCTGCAGATGGTAATGGCCAAGACACAAGACAGGGTATGGTAGTTTCTTTTCAGTTTTTTACGCGTCCTGGGGTGAACCATGATCATAGATCAATGCCTCCGTCCAGGGGTGAATCATGATCATGGATCAATGCCTCTGTCCAGGCCAGTCCTTGTTTATCTCTCTGAATTTCCTGTGCTACACCACATGCTCTGCCTTCTGATCATCACGGTACATTCCTCCACCTGCCTGCTAGCCTGGTAAATAAAGATAAAAGAAGATCAATGTAACAGAACCGACCAATTAATATAAACACAATGTACTAATGATGTCGCTTAAGCAACTTAATTGGTACATGACGCTTATATCAACCCGGTAGTCCGTGAAACCACGAAGGATTTCAAACTTTCCACAATACAGCCCAGACCGAATTAAGTTCAACATAATACCGTCCATAGTAATACATAAGTTTTCAAATAGTTGATTACATCGGAGTTGCAAAAATAGTTATTACAATACCAAGTTCAAATCCAAACTGCGGAAGCAAAATAAAGTGTTGTTTTACAAACGCACACTTAGTTAAAAATAGTGCCTGGTCCATCATCAATTCCGGCAAAAGCATAGAGGTATGAGATATAAGAGATGACCTTGCCCAAGGTCTAATCCTCCCGTAGTGGGATACGTGTCCATCTTGTTGCCACAAAGAAAGGTCTTATGATCTCGCAACAAGTGGGAATAAAACCCCGAGTACAAGAAGGTACTCACTAGACTTACCCGTCATAAACCAAAAATAAAGTGACACCAAGGAGTATGCAAGGCTTTATGAGTGGGGTAGCTGACTCATTTAAACTTGCGATAAAAGATGAGCTTATTAAATAATCATTTAGTAATAAAGGACTCTCTAGCTTATCATCTTTTAGGTTGGATCCCGACATCACTAGATTAGCACCTGTACTATTCAAACTCCAGGTATGAGCAAACAATGCTATCCTATCCTTCAAAGTTGAGCATACTAGCATCAACAACATAGAACCATAACCATCCTATTTTTCACAATGATTTGCGACAGTCTGCCGCTCGGTCAAGTGTTCACCGTCCAGAACGATGGCGATTATAATCGATTGCAAACCACGGTGGCGGGTATTCCTCACACAAACCACACGTCTCCCGTCGGAGTCGATTAGATCACCTTGGTCTATTCGGGTGGAAACACGGATTGCAACGAATACGGTTGCACCAGGGCATGCCCGGCTACTGTGTACCTCCGCGCGACCGGCCACCGGCTTTAATACCGCGCCCGTGGGCAACACACTCAACTCCGTTGAAATTCCGGCCCAAACATCCTCAAGGCTTCGCGGTCGGATGATCGCATCCTTCCAAATATCGTGAGGCATTGTTCAACATGATCCGAGGACGTACAAAGCCATAGTCCCATTAAGTGACATTGCCGGAGTTTCCGTGGTCTAACACACCACAAACTCCGACTAGTCGTGATTTAACAAGGCCACATGGTTATGTTCTCTAACCAACCTCCATAGTATCAACCAAAGGGTAGTAACCACCTACCTCGCGGATGAGGGTCAATCACCCGTCTTCTACCGATCTAATTAAGCAGTGCTAAGCATATGAACGATCCTGAACTTAAAAAGGGTAAAGTATTCAAAGGATCAAGGTACTCATAATGCAAGAATCGGTTCCAAGTAACGCCTATAAACTTAATGCATCATAAACAATAAAGGACGCAAAGTAAATCATTTTGCAAACCGTAGGAGAAATGCTCCGGGGCTTGCCTTCCTAAAACGAGCAATGTTGAAGCTCCCAAACTTGATCACTCCACGTCCGGTTCCCGGGTTCTCGATCACTTCACGTGCCAGGTTCCCCTTGGTGACTCCTCTTTTGGGATCCTTGACCCACGTCACGTTCTGTTCTCCTAGCGATCCTGTATGATGCGGGTGCATGTATGAATACTAAGAATACACATGGTATGATAATGCGAATGCGTGGTTTGCTTATTCTTTCTACAAGGTAGTCAACATCATCCAAGAACGTGTGCCATAAGCACATGTCATCTACTACGTTTTCTACTACAACAATGTAATCCTAGTATACTACTTAGCCACCCATCATACCACTAATCACCTTGAACACCTGACAATAAGCCTAGCACACAACATCACTTATTCAAGCATCAATACTAGTCCTAACCATATAACTAACAGATCAGTAAATAAATCGTAAGTAAATAACCATAGACCCTATGGATATGAATGAAGACATTCTGGAAAGCTTATGAAATTCTCCATCAAACATATGAAGACATCACAAACTGATTCCCAGGTTAACTACACCTAAAACACGGAACATCAGGACTGATTCTGGAAAAACAGCCACTAAAACAGCCCTGGTGACCATCTTGCCACACCCATAACTCCTAAACCATTCATGCAATGACCATGAAACTTTTAACAGTAGATGGTCAAGCTCACACACTAACTATCATCTTTAGACAAGTTAACCAGAAACCCAACTTATAATTAGGTTAGCCTAGCATCAATGGACTTAACCCCTAATTTGAACATCCAATAGTTGAACAGGAGCACCATGATTGGCTACTCCTAAAATCCTACAAAAATTCCAGTAGACATAGCATGGCAATAATAGTCTACCAACCAAATTTCATCCCATTTGGATAAACCTACTGCCCTATGCATAATTCACAAGACAACACAATTAATTGGACCTATAAATAGTTTGCATTACGAAGTATGGCAAACTCATGTGTTAATCACATAAATGACTTCCTACTGACATATAAACAGTCCACAAAAAGAATTAAATCTAAACTTGAAGTAAAGACCCTATTTATGAATTTACTCAAGAGCAAGGCAATAATAAGCACTTGAACTACAACTATATAAAATTACACTAGACATGCAAGTGATATCTTTTTCACAGACAGAGCACCTCAAAACAAGACCAACAAGACCAAAATCACATTTTTCTGAGCTTCCTAGAATTATCTATGCATTTTCAAAGATAAACAACAATTAATCCAATTGCAACACTTTAAATAAAACTATACAGAAAAGTTGCTCAAACAGGGAATGCCATATTTTTCCCAGATACTACCCTTCACAAGGATTACACAAGACCAAGATCATTGAATTTGGACACTCCTAGCTCTAGATATAATTTTCCAAATCTTTATATCAAAATCTGCAAAAATTGTTTTCTTTTAAAAACCGAGCCGTAATTGCTATGGGTACCCGAACTGTACCCAAGGGCTGCATGTTCGCTAGGTACACCCGGCTATTGTACCCAGGTACATGACTGATGACGTCACCCATGACGTCATGATGACATCATCTGGGTCCCGCATGTCATGCACCCGGACCCAGCCATGCTGACGTCATCAATGACGTCATCGATGACGTCACCTTGGACCCACGCGTCATGGGCACAGGTGGCAGCACTTTTGCAGAAAAGCCCCCTGTACTTTTCCATAATCATCCAGGCCCATAACCGCAAACCTTTGTGTCTGGCCCTTTTGCGCCGGGACCCTTACCCTTCGCCAAATTCAAGAACAAGGTCCCTGCACGGGGAGGACACAGGGGATGGCCGGCCTCGCCGTTCCCGGCGGCTGTGGGCCTCGCCGGCGGCCAGTGGGTGGCGGCGGAGGGCCACCAGGACACCGCGAACCCGCCGGTGGCCCGGGATTGGAGCGAGGCGGCCTGTGGCCCACCGGCCACGCGCGCCGGCGGCGCTCGGAGGCGCTGCTCCGGCGGCGGCGGTCTTCGGTGGCCTCGGCTCGCGTCTTGCGTGCGCGCGGGACGCCGAAGGGCGAGGCGGCGGTGTTGGCGCTCCCAACGGATGTTGAGGAGGCGCGCCGCGCGAGCTTGCGACGGCGACAATGGCGGCCGTGCGCTCGGTTTTTGCTCGGCAGAAGCGGAGGAGAGGCAATTGGAGCGGGGCGGGTGTGAGAGGGAGCGAAGCGCATGCTTTAAGGCCGGTTGGGCTGTCCGCTTTGGCCAGAGGGGTCACGGGCGCGCGGGCTGAGGCGGACGCGACGCGATGGCGACGGCGCGGCGCAGCGATGCACGCGGCTCAGTGAGGAAGCAAGGCAGCGCGGTGCTGGCGCGGTGGAGTGCGCACGCGCGCGTCGTTTTGCGCTAGGCCGGATGCGGCGTGCGGCATCAGGGCAGGAGGGCAGCGGCGGCGACGGCGTTGCTGCCGTTTTCTCTGGCGCGGACAGCAGCGAGAAAAGGGGAAAAGAGAGGGTGGAGGTGATGACATGTGGGTCCGGGTGGGACCCACCCTTCTTTGTCTCTTTCTGAAAATTTTGACCGGCTGTAGATTGCAAACGAAGCCGAATCTCGAAAAACTTTGAACACGAAAAATGTTCCTCTCGACGAGTAGAACATTTCACCTATAGGATGTTTCTGCTAATTCGGCCTAGATTTGAAAATACAAATTTGGCTCAAATTCGAATTATAAAATAATTATAAAATATTATTTATACACAGTTTTTGGCCATTTTGAAGGGCTAAAAAGCATTTTCATGACTTGGTGTCAAAACGAAGTTTTCTCGAAATAATTTTCTGCATAAACTTTGTTAAAGCTCCATTTTGAGAAAAGCAATCCAAATATAGCTTCTAGCAACAACTTTGAAAACCCCATTTGCATTTTAATACAAGCACTCCACCAATTGCTACCACAAAATGCGCATATGATGCTTATGAGATGATTATGCTCATGAGATGCAGGATTTGTTAAGCCTAAAAACTGGAGTTGTTACAATCAAGTTGGAACTTGTTCAGTTGACAAAGGCAAGCACAAGCAGAGATCACATTGACAGTGGCCTAGAGCTGGAGGAGAGATGGCATGTGTGCAGAGCAAGCAGCCTCACTGCATTCACATGCAGCCATGTGGAGCTTTTGGTTGTTGTTAGGACCCATTCCATGGCGACAGATGATCCATGACGGAGGTTGGTTGGAGTGGAAGCGAAGGCTACGCGGCAGAGTCTCCTTCCCTCGCTTCACTACTTCACATGGGTTGTTGCACCTACTCCGGTTGGAGGCTTCCTGCTCTTTGCCCTCAGGAATCGGTCTCAGTCCCTACTCCCTAGTTGTTTTGGGAAAGCCATCATGAGAGAGAGAGAGAGCACCTTCTTGCCTCGTATGCGGGCGGCGCATGCAGATGGTGTACACGCGTCCGGTGCATGTGCACGAAGCCACGAAGGGGAGCTTGGAGGCAACGCCACGTCACCGCCACCGTGAGTCAGACTACAAGGTGAAGACGGGTCAGTTCTGAACATTTGCTAAAATTCAGGACGTGGATGAGCATTGTTTCTCCTGATTTTTTTTTGTCCCGTTCCATTTTATAGTACTATTTAGATATAGGAAGAAGAAAGGGAAACGAAAAAAATGTATCACCCGGGTACGAGTTGAAGACATTCTTCTTTAACGGAAAAAGGAGGGGGAGAGGGGGGGGGGGATTTTCTATTTTTCTGTATTGGGAGTTGGTTCTGGTTGAAAAGAAATTCAGAATCAGCACTTGAGATTTTGTAACTTGCGAGTGCAAAGGTCAAAACAATATTGTACTACTACTCAAACCAGAATAAGAAAAGTATGAGCAAACAAACATCAACACAGCCGGATCCAAAGATTCATTCAGTAGGAGTAGGTGAGCAGAGTATTGACAAGAAAAATATGGGTCTGTCTACCTATCTTTCGAGTGAAATCTGCCTTATTTTCACTCAGTGAAAGTAGGCCAGATTTCACTCGAATTTTGCAAAGGAGCAAATTCGAGTGACAAAACATGATGTTCACTCGAATTTTGAAAAGCCAGAAAACACAGAAGATTAAATACAAAACATCTAAAATAAATCCAAATTAAACAAATTTTCTTTATGAAGGGAAGATTTGAAAAGGGTCTAAAACATTGAAAACCAAAGTCTGAATATTTTGACAATGAAGCAGATTATTTTTATAAAGGAAAGATTTGAAAAGGGTCTAAAACATTGAAAACCAAATTCTGAATATTTTGAAAATGAAGAAGATTATTTTTATAAAGGGAAGATTTCAAAAGGGTCTCAAACATTGAAAACCAAATTCTAAATATTTTAAAAAAGTGAATATTTTCACTCGAGTGAGAATAGAGAAGATTTCACTCGAATTTGACAAAGGACCAAATTCGAGTGATAAAAGATAAGATTCACTCGAATTTTGACAACCTAGAAAACAAAGAAAGATAAAATAAAAATATATATAAAAATTCCTGAATATTTTGAAAATTAAGAACATTTATTTTATGAAATGAAGATTTCAAAAGGATCTAAAAAAGTGCAAAAAAATATTGAATATATTTCTATAATAAAGCAGATTTTATTTATGAAAGAAAATTTGAAAAGGCTCTAAAAAAGTGCAAAATATTTTTTGAATATTTATAGAATTAAGTAGATTTTTTTATGAAAGAAAAAATTTGAAAAGTCTCTAAAACAAGTGCAAAAAAATTCAGAATATTTGACCAACATGAACAAAATTGTAAAAAAAATTAAAATAAAATTTACAAAACTTCATCAGAGTTTACATCACCAGGAACAATGTAAAAAGCATTAAAAAAGGATGTAAGAACAAATTTAATCAAAAAACAAATCTACATTTAGGAACGTCAACACTTGATAAATTTAGGAACATCAAATTAAACAGATTTTTTATTATGAAGGGAAGATTTGAAAAAGCTTTAAAACAAAGTGCAAAAAAATTCTGAATATTTTCAAATTAAACAGATTTTTTATTATGAAGGGAAGATTTGAAAACACTTTAAAACACTGCAAAAAAAATTTACACCACTTACATGTAAAACTTACAGCAAGAAAATCAATGTAAATTTAGTACAACTAAACTGTAAAGACCGTGTCTAGTGACCGCTATTGCTCTAGTATCCAAGATGCAGCAGCAGTTTCTAAAGCAAATCTAGCACCAAAAAGATCTGGCACATCTGCCATACCGACCACTAAAAAATCCAAAAAGGTGTATTGGCATCTTGTCCAAGCTGCAAAGACTGAAAATCACAACACATGTAATTGAGATAAGGGATAGAAGTTAAACTTATATTCAAGTTGGCGGGAAAAGATATGGTTTTATCAGTAAAAAAATCACAACTATCCCTATTTAACTCTTAAGATAGTAAAAATTCTTACTTGCATATAATCTAATGACAGTTTGTTTACTTTACGATATTCTTCACAAAGTCACCAATCATTAACTGCAAAAGACAACAAACAAATCAACTAGCAGTTCCTGGAAGCATTGATAAACAAATCAACTAGCAGTTCATGGAAGCATTTGAGAAGACAAATGACAAACCAAGGTACCTATCTTCTTTATGTAATGCCTCGAACGCAAATAATTGTGCACTAGCGGTTCCTGGAAGCATTGATAAACAAATAATTACACCATTATAATCCCGTGAGCATAAACCAAATTTCATTGAGAATTCTATGAAAATTAATACTTACACCAATGCAAAGAACTATTTACATTAACAAAACAGTTGTAAAAACAGTTCACAAGAGCTGTAACAATCCCCAAAAATTGTGAAAGATTGATTGAATCATAGGGATGTACCTTCGATAACAGTAGCAGCTCTTTTAGCTACCTATTCACATGTGCCGCATTCTCATACTTCTCCTCAAAATGGGAACCCACAATAAGTCATGGCCATCACCTATAAGCTAGCAAATAATTAGTGGTTAAACTAAATAAATAATGGGATCAGAAATACAAATCTCGCATCAAATTAAATCGAACGGAGTAATGGTGAATCGATCTCCAAGGAAAGCACCTATTTTTCACGGCTTGCCATTAGCCTTGACCATACAGTCATACCCCCGCCAATAAGATCATGATTCATGAAAATACTTGCACCAGCAAGGGTAGCTATCTATCTAGATTAAAATGCTACAATGAAAAAACTCTAAACTTTTCAGTGACTAAAAGGGAAACTAGCACACGTAAAAAGATAAAAAATGTGGAGCTGCTAAAAAAGATTAAAAAAAGAGACACTTACACAAAAGTTTAGAAAGGGCCTCGGGATCTCCTCAAGAAATGCTCGCCCCTCTTGTAGCAGCAAGCGAGTCATATTGGCCAGCCGGCCAACCCTCTCATCCTCCTGCACCCAGCCCACAAACTTACAACCATTCAATCAGACACGCCACAGAACTAGAAAAGGAGACAAACTTACAACCATTCAATGAAAGTGCACTAACAGGACAATTAGTATGAATATAGTAATTGCACTGTTGAACCAAAGTAAAATACTGTGAAAAGGTTCTTTTATAAATGGAGACATTCTCAAACCGTACCTATCGATCATCTGCGATAATCTTTGCAAGGGCACACCAATAACAACTAGCAAGGGACAACTAAACAAAGTAACATCCATGCATTGAATCAAAATTAGATAAAAGAACATGACGGAGATCACAACGAACTAAAATTAGCAAATCACTAGCTTTCATCATGAAAAACACCCATGCCAAGGCCCACATTAGCATACCACATCAAGAAGCCATGCTCCATATACAACACTAGCTCGATTTGAAGAACCAGGTTAAAAAACACACTGCAAAACTGACTCAAACACTACACATCACAATCTCATGGCTCATGGCTTAAAGGTATAGAAACTAAATTTCGAGCAATCTAGCATTTTAGGTTTCGATGCAATTTTTTTTAAATAAAAGACTAGACACTTCGTAGAGCGAGAAGAAGAATGTTATGGAGCCTTGGAGTCAATTAAAGATAAAATTAAGGATAAAAGTTAAAATACAAGATAATGAAGGCATATTAACCCCAAAAACAGTTTACACCACTGCAATGAGAAATTTACATCCACAAATCCAATGTAAAAACAATATAAACAACATGTAACACTAAAAAAAGACATCTAAACTTCAATACATTGAGATATAAATGAAGTTAGCACTTTGCACAATGATTGATCTTTCACCTTCAACAAACAAAATTTCCAGCACCACTATTCTTTCAACATGATTAAAACTGACCGATCTATCAAAGAACACATGAATCATTGACACAAAGACACTCTTTGAAGATTCTCAAATTGAACTTATCATTGCGACAACCTTTGCAAACATAAATCAACGAATATTGAATTTGCGAAGAACTATGGACATGAAATCTCTACCCTAGTTCATGACAATCAACAAACCTAAGCAATACCATGGCATAGTATAGCATACCTCATAATATTACAAACCAAAAGATGAAAGTGAACTAGGAAAATAAAATCTTTTCAGTGTATTTACACCGACCTATTGACATGATGTTATACAGGATTGTCCACTTGATCCTGGTACCTCTCATACAAAGAGCGCGAGTGTGCGCATACAAAGAATCCTGAAATGAAACCATACCAACCACACCATCCATCAGCGGTTACCGTTACCCAAAACAGGAAAACAGAATGCTCAGAAATGAAATGCTGAGAAGCACTGCCAGAATTCAGACAACATTTAACAATGTACATCACTAACAGGAAGCTGTAGAAAGATGCCAATCACTGCAACCATGAAGAACCAGGCGACCATCTTATACACAATATAGGAAAACCAAACATGGTGATTACATTGGCGGAAACAAGATTAAAAGAACCTAAACAAATCAACAAACAAGGTGATTCGACAATTTCAAACAATCTCACCGACCTAAACAATCTCATCTTGACTACATAACAGAAAGCGAGCACCACCATAGATCCAAAGAACAATACCACAATCGGGACCACAATCAATATGAATAATACAACAGTCTACCTTAAATTGATCATAAATCAAATTGGAGAAACAATCAACATTAATCCATTGAATCCTAGAGCAATGCTAAACTACAAAATAAAGAATAATGGAAACCTTCACAAAGAAAAGGGCCGATATATATGTGAGTTATCACTAAACTTGGATGAAAAAGTGCCAAACATAGCCCCAGTGCATAAAAAACTGGCTTAAGATACTAAAAGTATGAATTAGACACTTAATAAAAGAACAACCCAAGATCAAATAGCTACATAATAGGAAAAGGAAAAAATACAACTAAATCGAGTGAACATTATAAAGCAAAGTCATTTCGACGGTGAACAAATTTAGGCATAGCAGATTTACCTTTTTGCAAGTACCAAGTCAGACTCTTCTTCCTCGCCCGGTTCTGTAGATCTCCTTCAAAAATGATTCATCAATACACCGGGAATCCACACTTTCGTGTGCTGCAACAAAATGCTACCGACTAGACAAAATCACCATTCCATATTCATATTTCAAAACTGAATATGCACACAAAGTAGTTCCAATGATTAATGATTCATAATCATTCATACAAAATTTGCACATGCATCTGATGACTCTAATAACAATGAATAATAATGACTTAACTGTCAATATTCAGTAGCATACATATGAATGATTACACCGTGAACTAATTATAGGAAAAAACTGTGCATGCATGTGCACTAACTAATTATAGGCATTTCGAAAGAATTCCCACTCAGCAAATCCACCACTCAGCTAATCCAACAAATCTCGCACGGGGCAAGGCAAAAATCCCCATGCAAATCCAGAATCAGAAGACCAAATCCACGGTGACAAAAGGCGGCATGAACAAAGGCCATCCGCAAACAAACTGCCGTGCTGACCCCTTATCTGCGGATCAAACCATGATTCACCAACTGATAGCGACCCCCACGCCCTCTTCCTACGGCAGCTGTGCCAAAAATCCCCAAACAACACCACATCAACCCACCCCCTCCTCCACCCCCAAATCTCCCATGCGCAAACACCGCTCAAACCACCAAAATCGATTGGGGAAGGGGACGGGAAGGCCACGATTTCATATTCGAGAACAAACATTGCATACCGTCGCCACTCTGAGCTCCACGAAGATGAAGAGACGATAGGGCCTAAGAAATGAACCGAGGTCGGAAACCCTAGTTCATCGCCTCCCGTCGCCCCGTTGCCACTCCAATCTCCGGGAAGAAGAAGAGACGAGATTGATGACGAAATGAACCGACGGCCGCCACTCCACCAAGCAGAGCCGCCGTCCGCCGACCACCGTAAACCACCTGCGAGTGGAATAGACGACATCAGCTTCAAAGGAAAACGAAGAAGAATGAATCAGAATCAGAGAGAGGAAGAAGAAATGGCAAACCCTAGGTCGTCGCCATGGCGTCACCTCGAGTCGCTCCTCTGAGCGCCGGGGAGAAGAGACGAGAAGGGAGGAGAAATGAGGAGGCGGACGCGAAGCCGCGTTCCAATCTGCCGAATAATAAGCGCGAGTTCCAAAAAATGAACAGTGCGGCGCCGACAACATGGCCCCACATGTCATACAAAGGACTGAGACAAACCAAGTGAGCGCACCAGATCCATTCAGAGGCAGATCCAACGGCGCAAAATTCGAGTGAAAATAAGAAACAATTCACTCGGGTGAAGAAAAGATTATCCCAAAAATATGGGCAGACAACATCGTCAGCACTGTCCGTGTAACAACCGTACCTTTTTTCACCTACATACCTTCTACCTTGCTTACTCCTGTATGCTTTAACAAAAGTGTATTGGAGGAGTATATCTGCATTCTAGTGTCAGGGGCAGGGGATTTATTTATTTGTTGTTAAAATTAGGAGGCGATCAATGCCAGGGCTCCCAAGTCAAACGGGTGCACAGCCATTACAGTGAGCCACCGACGCATTACGCGAGCAACCTAGGATCCTTGCTCTTGGGCAACGGGTATTTCCATCGCCACTGCCCGTTTTTTCCCCTCATACGGACGAACGCAGAGCGTCACCACGGCAGCAGTTAATAATAAGTAAAACGTAAGTCGTCGCGAAAAAGAAAAAGGTAACGTAAGTGTAATAAAAAAAGGTTAAAAAAACGTAAATGCTCTCTCCGTTCCGTTCGTGACGCACGGCATCACACGGTTGTGTGTACCCGGGGACGTGAACACAATCGGAGACGAATTTTCCTGCTGTCCTGCATGCTCTGCTTCTGCTGTCTGCTCCGAGCGAGCCTGGTGTGGTCTGTCATCCGCGCCTCTGTGTCGTCGTCGTCCTTGGCTTCGCTTCGGCTGCTGTCCCCAAACCCAGTTGACATTCTCGACAGATGCAGATCTCCCCTGCCGTCCTGCCACGGCTGTGCCTCGCCCTGGCAACTGCCACAGCCAGCGCATGTTCCTGGAGGACACAGGAGTAGTAGTTCGCCGTAATTGAACCTGTCGGATCGTATATATCGTCCCGGCGTCAGTAAAGACAGCCGCGTGGCATGTTGCTGGAGTACTTAAATACTTACTGTAACTAGGAACACCACAATTGCCTCTCACAGTAACTATACTTAATCAAGGCTCTAATCAGCCAGGTCATCAACACGTACTGTATAGTACAGTACCACTACATAAAGAACACGCAGCCAAAAAAGGTACTCCCTCCATCTCAAAATGTTTTAGCTTCGTGAAAAAGTTTGAGAATTGATGTCGTTTTAGCTTCGTAGCCTGGCACACGGCTATACCAAGTACACAGCACCTGTCCATCAGTCCCTCCCTGTCCTCCATTTGTAGAACCGACCAATTTATACAAGATTAAGTACAAATGTCCCCGCTAATACGTTGACACACATACTTTGTCTTATATAAACCCGGTAGTCCAACGAAATCACGAAGGATTTCAAACCAACTTGCAACGAACCAAGATCGTAGTAATTCAGCATAACCACATCACCGTTACAATCTTTTACAAATAATCTACATAGATTATATAATATCGGAGTACACTCTAGTTATTACAAACCGAAATATAGAGTAGCGGAAGAAGCATAGTTTTAAAAACTAAAACAGTAGTTTAAGGGTTACATTGCCAGTACAAGCTCATATCTTACAAAAGCAATATAAGGTAAGAGATCTACTAGAGACCATGCCCAATGGTCTAGTCTTCATTCCCGGCAGGGAGAAGGCAGTAGTTGCAGCAACCATTATAGAAGATGTCATCTGCAACAGGAGGAAATAAACCCTGAGTACTCAATTGTACTCAACAAGACTTACCCGACATGAAATAGAAATAACGACTCCAAGGATTATGCAAAGCTTTATAGGTGGAGTTGGCTTACTCATTTTGCGTAAAAGCTTTAGATGATAAGAGTAAACATGTTGTTATTAGCATCAAGTTAATCTTCATTAGCCTATTAACTAGGTTTGCACCTGTGCTAAACAAGCAACTGAGTAGTGAAATACATAACCATATCAGGTTCATTATCAGCTATCTTGCAAAGTGTGATCAACCATCCAAACAACTTAAAGTTTTCAAGTATGGAGATGATCCCGTCAAGCTTCTCACTATCCAGGAGACGATGGCGATTCGAATCGATTACAACCCAGCTGGGGAAATATTCCTAGCACACTCCCGGTAAGCCCTGCTAAGGGTAACCGTTGAACACCATTCGTACAACTCAGGAATCACGGATCCGAACAGCGCCTCACTTAGGGTTGCCACCATGCCATGAGGTCAGGAATTATAACACCTGCCTCTGGACTTACGGACATGACTTCCCACACGGACATACCACGCCGGATATGCCAATGGATCAGGAATTATAACACCTGTCGGCGGGTGAGACTTGATACTCTTCGCGAGCCGGCCTAAGTTGAGCTACTAGGCTTCGCGGCGGATAACCTCGGATCCAAATGGCTAAGTGCTAGGCACTGTTCAACATGACTAAGATGGGCTCCATTCCTTGTGTGTGATTAATTTGCACGACGGCACGCTTCACTAACAAGGTTGGCCGACCATGTAGCTCATGCGCTCCGTCTTGCCTTCGATTTACATACACATGGTTATTTGCACGATAGCATATATAGCCAACCGTGAACCATCATCCTAATTTCTCGCAAGTGATTATTAATCACTCGACTTCTACCGTTTAAGCATGGCTAAGCAAATGCTACGGTATCATATCATTGGGATTTTAGGGATAATAACTGGACAAGGAATGATATAAATGCAGCAAGGGTGCCAATTCAATTCCTAGAACTTAATGCAACAATCATAAAGCATTTAGTAATTATAAAAGTTAGGAAGTTAAAATGCTCCGGGGCTTGCCTTTCACTAACGTTGATGGTTCGTGTCGTGGACACTCGATTACCACGTCCGGGTCGGCTTCGTAACCGGTTGGATGAGTCTCCTGCTCCTGAGGATTCTCCGAATCTTGCGGGCACGTTCCCTCGAATTCCAACAGGGTCACTCCCGCAGGCGCACCTATTGCATGCATATGCATTAAATAAGTATACCGACTACATAAGTGAGGATAGTGATGATGACATGATGCTCATGATGACCGGTTGATAAGATTACATCACTTTGGACACTCGTTTACCGAGTCCTCCGGCTATATTCAAATCACTATAAACAAGGTATTGTATTATGCTTATGAAAAGCTAACACACTTACCAAATCTATACAACTGAACATATAACAACTCATCTGGAGTTAAAGATCTAGCACTTTTGCACCTAATACTTTACTCGAATTAAATTGAGCACATAAAATAACCTCTATTAACATATTGACATGAAAAATATGAGCTCAAACAATTAAGTAAAGGTGCCAAAGATCATTAGGGTAATGACCTAGGGTCAACACTCAATCCAAAAAGTCAACAATCCCTATAATGATTAATCAAGTTTAAAGACTAATTAAAGCATTAAACAATTAATTAATTAAGCATAAATAAGGCATAAAATAAAAATTACTCCAATTAAGTCCAAAATTTTATTTTAAGCTACTTACATCAAAACTAAGTCACCAATTAAATTTCAGGATTTTTGGAGCAATAACTAAATTATTAAAATTGAAAGAAAGAGCATTTATTAATTAAATGAGCTAATTAATTAACATGCCAAACATTGCCCAAATTCAGATTTCATATTTTTTCTAGATCAAGCATCTCATGAAAAGGCTACACAAAAATTTTCATAATTTTTGGAGCTATAAATAATTTTATACAAAATAGACAAATACTAACACTATTTATTCAAAATTAAAATGGAAAAGCATTTTCCAAATTGAAAATTGGCTTCCAGGCCAATCTGGCCGATTCGGCCCAGTTCGGCCCATGGCGCGGCGCGCTTGCGTGGCCCACAGCGGCGGCGGCAGCGCGCGAGCAGGCGGCCCAGCAACGCGGGCCGGCCCAGCAAGGCGGCTACGCGGCCCACGCGGGCGGCAGTTTTGCAGAAAAGGCCTCATAGTCTAGGGGAATTACGAATAGGTCCAACTTAAACTTTAATACTATTTACTGAGTCTAGCACTTTACACCGGACCCCCTGGACTTAATCGAATTCACAAAATAAAGTCCACTGGATGGCGCCGAAAGAGCGCGACGCGGCTGGGCGCTCGGCCGGCCGCGGAACTCCGCCGACGGCGGACGTTCCGGCGACGGGACGGACCGAGTCGACTCGACTCCTAGTGACGGCGCGCATCCAACGGGACAAAAAGAGCAAGCTATGGTGGACTAGAGACGGCGGCGGCGCACCGCGACGGCGGCTCTCGGAGCGCGGGGTGTCAAGCCGTGTTCCGGCGAGACCACGGCGCTAGGGCTAGCAAGGTCTTAGGGCTAACCTAAACATGACAACGCGATCCCGAAACGCCAAAGAGAAGGAAAGAAAGGGGACAGGGGAGGGCTAGCCACGCAAGGCCGAGCTCGCGGCCATGGCGGCGGTGCGGCAAGCGAGCTCACCTTGCGATGTCACGGCAAGGCGGGGTCGGGGAGGTAGAGTGGCTCGTGGCGGAGCGTGGACGAGTTGAATTAGAAAATGATCAAGTGGCGAGGGCGAATTTTGGGCGACGGGGTGATGGCGGCCGGCGGACACCGAGGGAGGAAATAGGAGGAGGAAGAGAAAGAGGAATGGCCGGGCGTGGCTTCGTCGATGTGGCGAGGTGGCTAGCGTCTTCGCGACTTCAACCACGCGGCGGTCGCGCGGGAGGGCCGGGAAGGCGCTCGGTGGCCACGGCGACGGCGGTGAGCGGGGAGGAGGGATGGCGGGGTGCTGTAGCAACGCGGATTTTCCACTTTTCCATTTGCTCAAGATTTCATATTGAAACTTGAAAAAGTTTAAACATGAAAGTTACTCAAAACAATGAAAATGACACTTTTGCTTTTTGAACCATATCAAAATTCCTAGTATTTTTGAAATTAGGTTTTCAAATTTGAATTTGAATTTGAATTCAATTACCAATCAAATGCAATGCCATTAACCAAACAATTGATGCTTATGCACATGTGATTAGGCTATTAACACTTGAGGTGTTACGGCCTTCCTTAAGAAAATCTCGTCCCGAGATTTTGAAAAACGTACCATTTGAAATAGAAAGATGGATAAGTATTTTTCGATAGTCCTCTCGTTCCCATGTTGCATCTTTCTCACGGTGATTACTCCAAACCACTTTGAACAATTTCACCACTCATTGCGAGTCACCCGTTCTATAACATCCAAGACCTTCACTGGTTTTTCTTCATAAGAAAGATCAGATTGTAATTTGATACCCCCGACTTTAACTTCTTCTTCCGAAATGCGAAGACATTTCTTCAACCGAGAGACATGGAAGACTGGAAAGATAGTTCCCATTTCAGGAGGTAGTTGAAGTTTATAGGCTACTTTTCCACACTTCTCAATGATTGGATAAGGTCCAATATAACGAGGCGCGAGTTTACGCTTCACACCGAAACGTTTCACACCTTTCATGGGCGACACCTTGAGATATACATGATCACCCACCTTGAACTCAATAGACTTTCTTCGTTTATCGGCATAACTCTTTTGTCGAGCTTGAGCGGCTTCCATATTTTTCTCGGATTTTCCGGACTTGCTCTTCGGCATCTTTGACGAAGTCACTTCCATAATACATTCTTTCCCCGTTTCTACCCAATTCAAAGGAGTCCTACACTTCCGGCCATACAAGGCTTCGAAGGGAGGCATCTTGATACTCTCTTGATAACTATTATTATAAGAAAATTCTGCTAGAGGCAACCATTTATCCCATGGTCCTTTACGGATATAACACAAGCTCGAAGCATGTCTTCTAGAATTTGGTTCACACGCTCGGTTTGTCCCGAAGTTTGCGGGTGATAAGGCGAGCCGTGAAGTGTTTGAGTGCCAAGATCCCGTTGAAGACGTTGCCGAAACGAGCAACCGGGTTCCCCTATCAGAGATAATAGTCTTGGGTATACCATGGAGACGAACTACTTGTTCAAGGTAAATCTCAGCATACTGGTGTGGACGGTAAGTAGTCTTTACAGGAATGAAATGAGCCGACTTTGTCAGACGATCAATGATCACCCGGATAGAGTCAAAACCCTTTGGAGTGGTTGGCAAGCCAACAATAAAGTCCATGCTTATTTCTTCCCACTTCCAATCGGGAATAGATAAGGGTTGCAGCAATCCGGGTTTCATGTGTATCGCCTTAACACGGCAACAATTGTCGCAACGAGCAATAAAGGCTGCAATTTCTTTCTTCATTTTGGGCCACGAAGTAAGGTTTTAAGTCTTGGTACATCTTACTACTTCCGGGGTGAATGGACAACTTAGAAGAATGAGCTTCGGATATAATTTGATTCCTTAGCTCTTTGTTGTTTGGCACAACAAGTCTATCCTTAAACCAGAGAATTTCTTGATCATCAACTTTAAAATGCTTGATTTCTTGCTCCTTCATCTTTTTCTTGATGCCTAATACACTCTTATCGGTCTTTTGCAGCTCAATGATTTGGTTTCGAAGAGAACATTCAACCGTGAGATTATGAAGAACAATAGGATGAAGAAGACGAGACATATGAAAATCTTCAACAACTAAGGAGTGGCAATGTGACTTTACGCTCAAGGCATCGCAACCACATTTGCCTTGCCAGGATGATAATGCACTTGAAGATTATAGTCCTTGATCAACTCCAACCATCTTCTTTGACGCATGTTCAGCTCGGGTTGAGTGAAGATATATTTGAGGCTTTTATGATCGGTATAGATATTGCATACATTACCAAGTAGATAATGTCTCCATATCTTGAGCATGAACAACAAGACTAACTCTAAGTCATGAGTGGGATAATTGACTTCGTGTTTCCGGAGCCGACGCGAGGCATAGGCAATGACTCGGCCATCTTGCATAAGAACACAACCCAAACCGGTGCCGATGCATCACAAAATATGTCAAAAGGCTTCTCGATATCCGGTTGAGCTAAGATAGGAGCGAGAAGTCAACAAAGTCCGCAAAGTATCAAAAGCCTTCTTACACTCTGGAGTCCACAGGAATTTTTCATCCTTTTGAAGCAATCGTGTCATGGGCTTGGCAATTTTAGAGAAGTCCTTAATAAAGCGACGATAATACCCAGCTAGACCAAGAAAACTCCGAACTTCATGAACAGAAGTCGGGACTTTCCAGTCTAACACCTCTTGCACTTTTGAAGGATCAACGAAATCCCATCTTCAGATAATACATGACCTAGGAAAGGTACCTTCTTCAACCAAAACTCACACTTGCTGAACTTAGCATAGAGCTGATGCTCACGCAAGCGAGTCAAGACGATTCTCAGATGCTCAGCATGCTCTTCTTCATTTTGAGAATAGATAAGAATGTCATCAATGAAAACCACCACGAATCTATCCAATTCGGGCATGAATACCTTATTCATAAGGTATGTAAAGTGGGCAGAGCATTGGTCAAGCCAAAAGACATGACAAGATATTCAAACAACCCATAGCGGGTTGAGAAAGCGATTTGGGAATATCTTCGGACGAATCCTGATTTGATGATATCCCGATCTCAAGTCAATCTTGGAGAATACCTTAGCCTTTGATAGTTGATCAAACAAGATATCAATATGAGGAAGAGGGTACTTATTCTTGACAAGAACGGCATTGAGCGGGCGATAATCCACGCACATGCGCAATGTTTGGTCCTTCTTCTTCACAAAGATAACGGGACTACCCCATTCGGAAGGAACTGGAGCGAATGAAACCCTTCTTTAAAAGTTCACCTAATTGAGTTTTAAGCTCTTTCAACTCATTGGGTGGCATTCGATATGGTCTTCGAGAGATAGGAGCGTGCCGGGATTAATTCAATTTTGAACTCCACATCACGTTCGGAGGTAATCCGGGCAAGTCATCGGAAAGACATCCGGAAACTCACAAACCACGGGAATATCGGCAATGGCCTTTGCTTCAAGCGGCATTAGCCGTATTGCGAATGGTGGTATCACGAGGAGCTCAACTAGGAAAGCTTCGTTATTGGTAGGATCTCTCAACATTACCACACGAGTGGTAGTGTCAATAAGCACTCCATTCGCTCATCCAATTCATACCCGAATTACATCGATTCCCAGCACCGGGCAACACTATAAGGTTCACAATATAGGTTCGACCCTCAACTAAAATGCTCACATCTTTTACTATCGATCGGTAGAGAGACGCGAGTCCCGGCGGCACTAATGCAATAACCCCCATGAGTTACGGTAGTTATGTGCCGACGAACTTGGATGCAAAAGTAGGGCTCATAAAAGAATGTGAAGCACCCGAATCAAATAGCACAAGCTGCGGGTTGTTGGTTCACTAGGAACTTACCGGCGGTGACAACCTCACCGAGATGGTATCTCTTCAACGGTAGTATAATGAACATTACCGGGACGAACATTCCCTTGATTCATCTTCCTAGGTTGGGGACAATTATTCGCCCAATGTCCCGGGCCGGTTGCAATTCCAACATGGCCTATTGCTTGGAGGGACATTGAAACCGCCTTGCCCGGATGTATTCTTAGGAAGAGCAATAGTATAGCCTTTGCGATAACCGGTCTTGAACGAGGTTTCTTCGAGGAGGACGATATCGATATTAACTGTGGTGGACGATTCGAGTTCTAGGCATGACAGGGAGCCCTAGGAGAAGCTCCCGCTTCATATGCCCTCTGCGACTCTTGGAAGCAAAGCATAAATATTGTCATTATTTTCTTGAGTTAGAGTATCACGACAAACTCATTAAAAGTCGTACACTTGCGTTACCCATAGATTTCATCAACTTAGGGCCAAGTCCCCTCTTGAAACTAGCAATCTTCTTGGCTTCGGTATCAACCATTTACGGAGCATAACGAGACAAATGGTTGAAAGCCCGATGATATTCGGTAAAAGTTTTGGTGTCTTGAGTCGGTCTCATGAACTCCGTATGCTTGATAGCCATAAGACCAGGAGGAATAAAACGTGCTCAAAAACCTCACGAACGATCCCGAGACAAGATTGGTATTAGCGGTAATGCCTTCCAATAGTTGGCCCACCAAATACCCGGCGAACCTTGAAGCGGATAAGAAGCATACTCCACTTTCAGGCCCTCAGTAAGCCTGAGCAAACGAAACCTTTGCTCTACAGAATTCAGCCATTCATCAGCCTGAAGTGGTTCTTTTGTCTCTTCAAAGGTAGGAGGCTTGGTGTCCATGAAATCCTTGAAGTTACTCTGACGAGTTGGTTCCTGATGGACATCACGACCGCCACGATTCGCCAACATACGAACTGTTTCTCCCATGAGACGCTGACTTTCCACCATGGTATGCATAAGCGCCTCGGGTAGGCGGAGGTGGAGGCCGAGGAAGACCATGGTGCTCACCGTGATGGTGGTTTTCGGCCATCTGCGGATATGCGCAAACGGTGAGTATTGATGATGTCCAAAAAGTGTGGGCAAATTATATAATCATGCCAAAGCGAATTCATTGGAGAAGAAACTCGAACAATAAATAGAGGCACAATCATAAATCTCCACAAGACATTGTCATCAATAACATCACCGGCCGCGATATCGCGATGTATCCGAAAACACATTTTACCAACAACTAAAAGGTGCTATATCGAGGAGTTTCATTAAAACCATCTGAAGCAAGAGATGCAACTTCTTATAGGAGGACATTTTTTTAGAGAAATGGCGTATTAAAAACTCTCGAGGTAAGAAGTTTTATAAGGGAGGACAAGTGCAATTATTATATAAATGTCATGATGCATGCACGATCCGTACGTCCTCACAATCCTAACTTTGATTCTGACGTTCTAGACGGTGGCATACATACATTCTCTCATATAACGTAACTAGTCGAACTAACGTGAGCGTTGTTAGTGTACCTGCAAGAAATTTTCATTTCAGCCCAACAATTCCCAATATAACACACAAGGAAAGCAGTAACACAATTTACGCACCCCCCTCCATCTATGCATATTCCCAATATACGTAGATGTAGGTGCACGATACCCGAATCATCGTCAGAAGACGGCATCACCAAGAATGGTGGAAAACACCCTCACATGGCACTTTCATATAAACATGTGTGGAACATGTGAATACTTCAGTACCATATAAGCACTCCCCTAGATCGACGTTTGTCCGATCATGCTCTCACAACTCACCTTACCTTGGCGACGATTCAAACATTAACACTAGCAACATATATGGCTAATTCATATATGAAGGTTACCACCACCATTAGACCACGGGGTAACAAGTGCGGTCAAGTTATCACTCTTCATACCTTAGCAAAGCGTCGATGCAATATTTAAATTTCCCCCGGAGTTAGTACTTACTAAGCCACCCGTAAGTCCTTATATGGGCATAAAGGATATGAACACCGGCAACCTTTAGGTTTGAAATTAAGTTTTCACAAAAGCTTTTGTTTTATTACACAAATGACGTGTTTAGTGCTTTGAACCATGCTCCGATGCCAGTGTCACGAACCGACCAATTTATACAAGATTAAGTACAAATGTCCCCGCTAATACGTTGACACACATACTTTGTCTTATATAAACCCGGTAGTCCAACGAAATCACGAAGGATTTCAAACCAACTTGCAACGAACCAAGATCGTAGTAATTCAAATAACCACATCACCTGTTACAATCTTTTACAAATAATCTACATAGATTATATAATATCGGAGTACACTCTAGTTATTACAAACGAATATAGAGTAGCGGAAGAAGCATAGTTTTAAAAACTAAAACAAGTAGTTTAAGGGTTACATTGCCGTACAAGCTCATATCTTACAAAAGCAATATAAGGTAAGAGATCTACTAGAGACCATGCCCAATGGTCTAGTCTTCATTCCCGGGGAGAAGGCGATAGTTGCGGCAACCATTATAGAAGATGTCATCTCGCAATGGAGGGAATAAACCCCGAGTACTCAATTGTACTCAACAAGACTTACCCGACATGAAATAGAAATAACGACTCCAAGGATTATGCAAAGCTTTATAGGTGGAGTTGGCTTACTCATTTTGCGTAAAAGCTTTAGATGATAAGAGTAAACATGTTGTTATTAGCATCAAGTTAATCTTCATTAGCCTATTAACTAGGTTTGCACCCGTGCTAAACAAGCAACCGAGTAGTGAAATACATAACCATATCGGGTTCATTATCGGCTATCTTGCAAAGTGTGATCAACCATCCAAACAACTTAAAGTTTTCAAGTATGGAGATGATCCCGTCAAGCTTCTCACTATCCAGGAGACGATGGCGATTCGAATCGATTACAACCCAAATACTGGGAAATATTCCTAGCACACTCCGGTAAGCCCCGCTAAGGGTAACCGTTGAACACCATTCGTACAACTCGGGAATCACGGATCCGAACAGCCTCACTTAGGGTTGCCACCATGCCATGAGGTCGGGAATTATAACACCCGCCTCGGACTTACGGACATGACTTCCCACACGGACATACCACGCCGGATATGCCAATGGATCAGGAATTATAACACCTGTCGGCGGGTGAGACTTGATACTCTTCGCGAGCCGGCCTAAGTTGAGCTACTAGGCTTCGCGGCGGATAACCTCAGATCCAGCCAGCTAAGTGCTAGGCACTGTTCAACATGACTAAGATGGGCTCCATTCCTTGTGTGTGATTAATTTGCACGACGGCACGCTTCACTAACAAGGTTGGCCGACCATGTAGCTCATGCGCTCCGTCTTGCCTTCGATTTACATACACATGGTTATTTGCACGATAGCATATATAGCCAACCGTGAACCATCATCCTAATTTCTCGCAAGTGATTATTAATCACTCGACTTCTACCGTTTAAGCATGGCTAAGCAAATGCTACGGTATCATATCATTGGGATTTTAGGGATAATAACTGGACAAGGAATGATATAAATGGCAAGGGTGCCAATTCAATTCCTAGAACTTAATGCAACAATCATAAAGCATTTAGTAATTATAAAAGTTAGGAAGTTAAAATGCTCGGGGCTTGCCTTTCACGAACGTTGATGGTTCGTGTCGTGGACACTCGATTACCACGTCCGGTCGGCCAGAACCGGTTGGATGAGTCTCCTGCTCCCGAGGATTCTCCGAATCTTGCGGGCACGTTCCTCGAATTCCAACGGGGTCACTCCCGCAGCGCACCTATTGCATGCATATGCATTAAATAAGTATACCGACTACATAAGTGAGGATAGTGATGATGACATGATGCTCATGATGACCGCTTGATAAGATTACATCACTTTGGACACTCGTTTACCGAGTCCTCCGGCTATATTCAAATCACTATAAACAAGGTATTGTATTATGCTTATGAAAAGCTAACACACTTACCAAATCTATACAACTGAACATATAACAACTCATCTCGGAGTTAAAGATCTAGCACTCGCACCTAATACTTTACTCGAATTAAATTGAGCACATAAAATAACCTCTATTAACATATTGACATGAAAAATATGAGCTCAAACAATTAAGTAAAGGTGCCAAAGATCATTAGGGTAATGACCTAGGGTCAACACTCAATCCAAAAAGTCAACAATCCCTATAATGATTAATCAAGTTTAAAGACTAATTAAAGCATTAAACAATTAATTAATTAAGCATAAATAAGGCAAAAAAAATTACTCCAATTAAGTCCAAAATTTTATTTTAAGCTACTTACATCAAAACTAAGTCACCAATTAAATTTCAGGATTTTTGGAGCAATAACTAAATTATTAAAATTGAAAGAAAGAGCATTTATTAATTAAATGAGCTAATTAATTAACATGCCAAACATTGCCCAAATTCAGATTTCATATTTTTTCTAGATCAAGCATCTCATGAAAAGGCTACACAAAAATTTTCATAATTTTTGGAGCTATAAATAATTTTATACAAAATAGACAAATACTAACACTATTTATTCAAAATTAAAATGGAAAAGCATTTTCCAAATTGAAAATTGGCTTCCAGGCCAATCTGGCCGATTCGGCCCAGTTCGGCCCATGGCGCGGCGCGCTTGCGTGGCCTACGCGGCGCGGGCGAAGGCGGGCCCGGCAACGCGCGGCCCGAACGCGGGCCGGCCAAAGCGGCTACGCGGCCCACGCGGGCGGGCGCGTGCGCGGCGCGGTTTGCGAGAAAAGGCCTCATAGTCTAGGGGAATTACGAATAGGTCCAACTTAAACTTTAATACTATTTACCGAGTCTAACACTTTACACCGGACCCCCGGACTTAATCGAATTCACAAAATAAAGTCCACGGATGGCGCCGAGCGGAGCGCGACGCGGGCGCTCGGCCGGCCGCGGAACTCGCCGGGACGGCGACGTTTCCGGCGACGGGACCGAGTCGACTCGACTCCTAGTGACGGCGCGCATCCAACGGGGCAAAAAGAGCAAGCTATGGTGGACTAGAGACGGCGGCGCGCCGCGACGGCGGCTCTCGAGCGCGGGTGTCAAGCCGTGTTCGGCGAGACCACGCGCTAGGGCTAGCAAGGTCTTAGGGCTAACCTAAACATGACAACGCGATCCCGAAACGCCAAAGAGAAGGAAAGAAAGGGGACAGGGGAGGGCTAGCCACGCAAGGCCGAGCTCGCGGCCATGGCGGCGGTGCGGCAAGCGAGCTCACCTTGCGATGTCACGGCGCAAGGCGGGGTCGGGGAGGTAGAGTGGCTCGTGGCGGAGCTGTGGACGAGTTGAATTAGAAAATGATCAAGTGGCGAGGGCGAATTTTGGGCGACGGGGTGATGGCGGCCGGCGGACACCGAGGGAGGAAATAGGAGGAGGAAGAGAAAGAGGAATGGCCGGCTGTGGCTTCGTCGATGTGGCGAGGTGGCTAGCGTCTTCGCGACTTCAACCACGCGGCCGGTCGCGCGGGAGGGCCGGGAAGGCGCTCGGTGGCCACGGCGACGGCGAGGAGCAGGGAGAGGGATGGCGGGGTACTGTAGCAACGCCAGATTTTCCACTTTTCCATTTGCTCAAGATTTCATATTGAAACTTGAAAAAGTTTAAACATGAAAGTTACTCAAAACAATGAAAATGACACTTTTGCTTTTTGAACCATATCAAAATTCCTAGTATTTTTGAAATTAGGTTTTCAAATTTGAATTTGAATTTGAATTCAATTACCAATCAAATGCAATGCCATTAACCAAACAATTGATGCTTATGCACATGTGATTAGGCTATTAACACTTGAGGTGTTACAAAATCCACTTGGTAAACTTATAATTTTGGCAAAAACGCAAAAACATCTCTCCAACAACTCCCTAAACTCACTTGGTATTTTCCCTACATGGAAAAAAGAAGCCTCCACGCGCGTATATTCCCGCGCGCGTATCGCCCGCGCATCCCCGTCCGCGCCGCCATCTGCTCGCTCGCTCGCTCGCTCGCGCAGTTCCGCCTCACCGCCGCCGCATCGTCCCCGGCCAGCTCCTCGCCGTCGACCCCAAGGGCCGCGCGCTCTGCATCGCCGCGCTCGAGTACGCCGAGTCCGACCGCGACCCCACCTGCCGCACCGCCGCGCCGCCGCACGCCGCACCGCTGCGCCGGCGCCCGCCGCACCACCGCGCCCGCCAAGCCGTCGCGCCGCTGCCGAGGACTAATCGTATGATAGATTTTCTTTAACGGACTTTTCTAAAAAAGTACTAGACACGAAGATTTTTAGATACGTCCTTGGCATGATAGATTTTCTTTTCCGGACTTTTCCGCGAAGTGGTTATCACGGGATTTAGCAAGTGGGAATAAGGAGTTGTTGGAGATGACTCTTTTTTCACTTGCCAAATAATTTACCAAGTTGGTAAAACACAAGATTTATCAAGTGAAATATACCAAGTTGTTGGAGATGATCAACCGCGCAAGAAAAGTGGTTAAAACATGGCAGGCCTGACAGACACTGTAGATCCAGTTGCGGCCGCTTTTGCCCTGCATTGGATGCACCGGCGGGCAGGTGGCTGGTGGTTGGCCAAGGTATCTTGGCACGTTCTCCGCGGTGCTACGCATCATCGATCTCCCCGGCAAAAAGAAGAAGGAACATAAAAGGTACGGCGCCATGTGCCCATGTGTGCCGCTACGTTGTGAGTACGTACGAGATCTTGCTGCTTTCTTGTACACACAGTACACGTAACGCGGCTCATGCACTGCTCTGCTTGCGCCGACCGGCCGGGAATCCTATGATGTCCATGCATGAATTTTCCACTGCAACAACCAACAAGCAAGAAAACATTGCTTGTTACGTGCCAAATATTGTCCGGCTTTATGTTGCGTACAAAATCTGAATCATCGACGAGCGAGTACTATCATTCTCTCTCTTTATTTGTCTACCTTTTCTTGTACACACGTAACGCGGCTCATGCACTGCTCTGCATGCATTTTCCACCGCAACAACCAACAACGCAATGCAATGCGAGTGACACCGTGTGTGAAATACCCGCCGTATATATACGTAGGACAGCAGGCATTGCATTTGCATGCGTGCTCTCTGTGTACCGACCGAGTACCGGCAACAGTTTTATCAAGAACACGTTGCTTGTTGCATGTCAAATATTGTCCGGCTTTATGTTGCGTACAAAATCTGAATTATCCACGAGCGAGTACTATCATTCTCTCTCTTTATTTTTCTCTCTCTTTTCGATCTAGTGATAGGACATTGTGTTATCTCTGTCATATGATGATGTTTCGAGGTTGCATCTGTTAATATAATACGCTAGTACGACATTTTCCGCTAGGACGAGATGCAACACCGCAACAGAGATCCAGAAGCCAATGCCATGACCATATCCATCGGATCATGCGTGCATATGATCTGCCTTTTTTTTTCTTTTGCCAAGTCGCGTCGACCGAGCTGACATGAGTAGCTAGATATGGAAGGCGGATGAGATCCACATCAGGGACCCAGTTGTCCGTCCTGCATACGGAATACTACTCTGCAAATGTAGAATCATGCTCAAATTTGAGCGCCGCCAAAGTGTGGTGTGGTTGATCTCTGTCACACCATGTACTCCATGCGTACACACAGGGCCTTCCCATGCACTATCCTTCAGCACACAAGACAAGACACCGGAGAGCAGAGCAAATCATGCGCTGCAGTGTTTAGGACTCTGCTACTCTTTCCCTTCTCGAAGCCTGACCGGATGCGATCACGCCTTTATCATTCGAGGCATGCCGGAGGACATTCTCTGGTTGCAAAGTGAAGCCATCACATCACTCTGCTACTAACGCCCAGTACGCCTAGTACATGTTGTAACACAACAGCAGAGAGAAAAAAAATGCTTACTCCTATACAGTTACTCGATAATGATTAACAATGTACTAGTAGTACTTAGTACGTTCTACAGTATTATGGAAAAGAAGAGAGGGATGCATGGGAGGCCATGAAAAAAAAGAAAAGAGGATGAGTAGAAGTAGGTAAACGGTGTTCTCCTCAAGTGTGCGCTGTCAGCGAACACCTTTTCGTTCCTCTCGTCTTGCAACTGAAGCAACACTGATGCAACTGAAGCAACACTGATGAGTGTGGGCTGGCATGGCGTGCAGGTGAGAGCGATGAGTGGCACAAGTCCAAATCTTGATTCTGAAGCAAAGCAAAGAGCAAAGGCGGCCAGCCCTTGCCATCTCCGATCGATCCATCACTCTCTGTTTTTTGTTCTACGAGTACTAGAACTAGACTTTTGACCAGCCCAAGCCTGAAGCCTTTCGGGGGCACACATAACGGTGCTGATGCTGCATGGGATCCAATGCCAGCCGCCAGCTAGTCCCATCATCACTTGCGCGCCCTTCGAGGATGATCTGTCTGCGCCGGAGCTGGAGTGAAGCTCGGCCAAAAGCCTGCAGCTGGAGAAAGGCAACGAGGCGAGGAGGTCTGCCCTTGTTCTCCATCCAGCCCCACCAACGGTGTTTCTAGGCTGTCAGTCTTTGTCTGTCCCTACGAACTAAAGAATGAAATGGAATGGATGCAGCACCATCAAATTTGATGGAGATTTATTTACAGTAGCTACTCAATTTAATAAGTACAGTACGTAGGAGTACACGACATAACCCGTCTCTGTATGCCGGGAACCGGCCGGAATACTCCTACGTAGCTGTACTTACTAGAGTACTCCGAGCTGTGTACGTATGTTGCCGCTGCAGGTAAGTACGCTTTTATGTCGTGTAGTACTCGGTGTCCATTTGATGCGATGCCGCCCAAGGACAGCTGGACAGTGCGTGTAACGGGGATCCATTTTTTAACACACGGTAGTATATACTATTATTACTCTACTACATATACGGCCGTGGAAATGACTCGGGGATTATTGCGTATCTCGCCGCCCTGGCCTCACGGCGAGTTCTAAAATTCGATTCGTGAATCGTGAGAGCCAGTATAGTGACTGAATTTACGTCTCCCGGATATATATACAGTGCTAGCTCGCTGTTGCTTCTCCAATGTCCTCGGCAAACCATTCACGAGCCACGGCGGCGGATCCAATGCAGCAATGGCAAATCATGCACGAGTGGCCTCATCATTATCTAAATCTAACGTCGCAAACCAACGATAAGCAAGCGAACAAACGGCATACTCGAATGATCCGCCTGATCTTACATGCATGCTTATCCATCTATCCATATCCATATCCTACAGGGCACACTATGATGCATGCATGTCTGATCCTTTGAGCTGATCCAGCGTGTAGATGTAGCCAAGCCCAAGTCTAGTCAGATCTGGAGGCTTGCGCCCAAGAGTGGATGGATCGGACCGACCGGAGCCATCCCTGGTCACAGAAGAAACTACTAATACAGTTCCTCTCCGTTCCTCATCCTTGCGCACGCACACACTGACTCGTCACAGACCCGAATTACCGGACCGGTCCGGTTCCGGTTCGGACCGGTTCGGTAAGTTCCAAATTCACATTTCAAATTTAAAAAAAATGTTGAAAAAATCCTAAAATAGTTCATGATTTATAGACCCAAATGGTGTCAAAATTATTCAAATTTGAGTTCGTTTAGTATTTATTTAGACGTTTAGAAGTTTGAAAAAAAAAAAAAAAAATACACAAATGCGGCCCGTTAAGGCCCATTAAATCATGAAGGTCGAAAAACATACTAAACGCACTCAAATTTGAGTAATTTTGACATCATTGGATTCTATAAATCATGAAGTATTTTAAAGAATATTTTTAACATTTGAATTTTGAAAAAACCGCTCAAACCGAAATGGTAAACCGCTCAAACCGGCGGTTACCGCTCCAAACCGGGTAGTAAACCGGCCGCTTACCGAACAACAGGAGGCTTTGAATTCGAACGGTTACCAGTCGGTTTCAGGTAAACCGGAGGCCGGCGGTTTTCACCGACCGATCGGTAAAAAAACCCTGGTCTGCTCCACCACCGCTGATTATTCCTTTGTCCTGTCTGTCTGTCTGCCCGCGCCCGCCGCGACGCTCTGCTGCCCGCCGCCTGATGTGATCCAGCGAGCCAGCGCTAGCGGCGGCGCGCGAGGTGGCAGGCTCACACTTGCTTCTAGTATCCGCGTCACTGCCACCGGAGCCGTCGCGGGCGCTGCATCCCATCCCATCCGCTCCCTCGTTCGGTGATATACAAAGCTGAAAGCGCTAGTCTCTGGTGATCACCAAATCAAATGTGACCATGCTCATTTTTTTTATAAAAAAAGGTGACCATGCATATCATCAATTTGCACGGACAAGTGTAAACTGCTACAAAACAACACGTGATTATTACTAGAGCTCCTCCATGTATGTAAAATTCCACTAGAGCCTACTCTGTACACCTACCTACCTCTGATCGCGTCGATTCAGGGAGCTGACCTTTGCATGTCAGCTCTCATTGTGCAGCTAGTACAAACCACTATCCACACACACACAAATCCAGAAACTCGTTCGATTTCTCTAAAACACTACTTTAAGTTAGTTAGTTTTAGTTAATTAGGATACAGGTATACCAACCCGATAGACTCTGACACTGATCGACAGCCATGACCTCCATGATAACCTGCTTTTGACAAACATACAATAATCCAAATTCACAAGTCAACGAGCAGTGGACATGCAAAGCCGGAGTGGGCATCAAGTGCATGCATGCGGCTGTAATCTATGCCGAGCCAAGGTAGTCCGACCAAAGGTAGTCCGACCAAACTTGCAGACTTCATGAGAACCAGATGAGAAAAACACGGCCACGCAATTCATATGAAAATAGCACCATTATTTGTCTTTGGGGGTGCGGCAATATAGTCAGCTAGAAATTGGACGTGACAGGACCATGGACGAACTATCAAAATTTTTTTTTTTTTTTTTTTTTAGAACACGAACTCTCAAGTTTTAAAGCGCCATACAAATTTGGACCTTTTTTTTTAAGATTAAGAAATCATTTGGGCCAATTTTCTATGCGCGAGGACACAAACGGCAGTTGTGAATACCTAATGGGCCGGTCTTCCTAATGGACCTTGGGCCTTTCAGTCACAAGGCCCACAGCCGTCATCCGGCGTCCTCTTCCTAACGGAACGGCCGCCACGGGCGGCGCCTTCAGATGCCTGCCGCTGCCACCTTCCCCCGCCACCGCCTGCCGCCGCCTCTCGAGCTCCCCAAGACCACCAGCCACGCAATCGAGATGACTGCGCAGGACGCCGCCCCTCGCCTCCGTCACCTCCCGCGAGAGCGAGATCCGGACCGGCCTCGCCGCTCGTCTCGTCCTAATAATTCCTAAATCAGGGAAGCTCCTCGCCTCCGAAGGTACCAGGGCTGCCGACTAATCCACCTCCCGTTGGGCTCCTACTAGCGCATGAATTACCAGTGTCGACAGCTGTGACGCGAGGGACCAAGGGGAGGGCTACGCTGATGTTTTGTGTGCTGTTTTGGTTCAGTGCCGCTTCTGGCTTTGGAGCAATGTCTCTTCATCGATACAAGATTCTGTTAACATGATCTGTATGTTCGGATTGGGCTTTGCGGTCAATTGATTATTGCTACACGCCTAGTACGCGAATACAGGATGATACATATAATCAATTTCTGAAACAGAATGTGTTGTGATTGCTATTTTTGCTAATTGCATTACTTGGATGGATGTGACTCTGAATTCTCTTGCAGTTATGCACTACTTTAGTCTTTGGGAATGCGAAGCTCGTGCGTGTCTCTTTGCATATGTTGATTCTACGCTAATTGTAGCTACTCTGCCGACTTGGTCCATGCCTCTTTCCATTTGTTGATTCTGCAAATTGCAATGAGCTCTTTAATTTTCAGTTGATTCTTGTTCTGATGGATCTGCCTGGAGAGGACAATTACTTATTTGCTGCAGTTGCGCTGCTTTGGCAATGTGGGAAGTAGTCTGGGCACCATTTGCGTTCTGAATCTTCACAATGTGTATGAAGCTGTTTCAGAGGGCCATTGAGTATTTTACAGTGCCACAAATTTTGACATCTGGGCTATAACTAGCTTGGCATTTTATAATTTCCGACACTGTCCTACTGCCATGTTTGTTCATTGCTGATCTGAACTAAAGATGGCAGCGGGGAATTCCCCGTCGGAGGTTGAGTGCCCATCCCCGTCCCCGCGGGGACAAATCTCGCCCCATCCCCGTCCCCGTCAAAACCGTCGGGGTCAGAATTTCCCCCATCCCCGTCCCCGAGCGGGGAAATAATCCCCGCGGGGAATCCATCCCCGTTACAATGCCACAAAATAGAAGAGTATTACATCCATAGAGGGGTTGAGCAGCAGAACAAATTGAACATGAAATTCCATTATTTTTCCCCAATATATATGGAAGCACGATTACACAAGCACGCAGTACATACATACATACATACATCATTGCATTAGTAGATCTAGTAGTACACAGAGGAAGGAGCAAGGACAGGCTTAAATGCACAAGCACGCTACATACACCATTGCACTTACTAGCACTCTGATCTAGATAGCAGGAGCAAACTCCAACAGATTTGAGCCTCCACACAGACCACATCCCGTTCCTGTTGCTTGCTTTGGATTTGATCCATCAGAGTTCTCTCGGAACACAGCACAAGCTCACTCAGCATGTCGTGTGGGGATGCAGGCCGCAGGCAGGTGCTGTGTGTGGAGAGTGGAGAATGGGGAGTGGAAGATGGAGGGGAGACGAGCGAGGCAGAGCCACGGACGCTGGTGGCGGTGCTGCGTCGACACCTCGGTGGAGTCGTCTGGTGCGGGAGATGCGGAAGCCAGCGGCGGCTAGTACCGAGTGAAAGAATGAACGAATTGTCTAGGGTTTGGCTGTGGTATATATACTTGTCTGGCTGTATTGGGCCTTTAGATGGGCTTTCCTTGCTGCTTGGCGCCTGCGCAGTTGCTAGCGGGCCGGGGACACGGGGATCGGGGACGGGGGACACCGAACCATCCCCGTCCCCGCCAGCCCCGACGGGGGTCAGATTCCTACCATTTTAATCCCCATGGGGGTGAACTCAGCACCATGGCCGTCCCCTAATAGGAGAATTCCCCGCGGGGAATCGGGGATCGGGGCCCCGTTGACATCTTTAATCTGAACGTCTTCTGCATGGAGGTTTCCCTGAAAATGTGCGTGGGGTGCTACTAGCGCTTGGCTACCAATAATGAAGAGAATATGATGATGTTTTCTGAATTTCTGGATTTTGCGATCCCTCATCTGTGTGCACCCTGATTATCATATTTAAAGATATGAAACGGTGTGGCCAAGACCGCCTCCCAGGGTGGCCACGTCACCCGTAAATCCCGGCCGTCCGATCGGCCAGACGGACGGCCCGGATCGATCGAGTCTAGGCTATTTTGCAAAAAATCCACGAACTCGATGAAATACAACCCGCCGTCCATCGTCCTCTCTCGGTTTTTTTGCAAAAAGTCCCTCGAGCTTTTCCGAAATAAGACCCGCCGTCCGAGTGCGATTCCATGGGCCGGCCTGCCACCGCGTCCCACATGTACGCGGGCCGAACCGGGCTAGATTCGGCCCAAATGGACTTCTCTTTTGTGTCTTTTATTAAATCCTATAATATGCTGATTTTATTTATTTCATACAAAAATAATAAGAGTTTCTAAAATCATGAATTTTTTTAGAAGACTCTCCATGATGTACTCTATGTATAAAAAATATGAAACTTGGAATGTAAAGAAATTTTGAATTATTTAGAATAACCGCTTCTAATTAACAAATGAAACTTCCGTGATTCCTACACATTAAAATAGTAATCCGAGACATTATAAAATTTATTTTGTGGATGCTTTGTGATGTTGACAGCCTCTAAAAAAGATAAATTTTAAAGGTTTCAACAGATTATTATTCCGTGCCCAATTCATAAATTAATTTAAAAAGAAGTTTAGGGTCAATTTTTATATGAATTAAAATATATAGACAACAAAATGAAAACTCGGCGGTTAACATATACAATCATCCACAAATAATATTTTTAAACTACATGAATAAAAACACTAATACATTACATAAACAATGTGCGAGACTAATATATTTGTGCTTTTGTGTTGTTTGCTATGTTGTTATCTATAACTAACAAGTGCATTTTTATAAATATAAATGTGATGCTAGCCCGCGCGCATGGGCGCGCGCAAATCACTAGTAGATATAGTTTGAGCAGCCTGCTTATTTATTGATCAAATTTCAATGGAAACTTCATCGTTCTTTTATTCTAGATGATTATTCTGAACCTGTATTCGTTTAAAATGCATGTCTAATTTTTCAAGCCAACTATTTTTCGTATTTTGATCCATGACTAATATGAGGATGCGCTTTAATGAACAGGCAGAGCACCCAGCTATTTTCCTCAAAATAATGCGAGGATGTGGAGTAAGGCCTCGTTTAGTTGCCTCAAAAAGGCTAGAAATATGACTTTCTCTCAATCACATCAAATGTTATACTGTGTGCATGGTGCACTAAATGTTGGTAAAATAAATAACTAATTATACAGATCAGTTGTAAATCATAAGACGAATCTTTTAAGCCTAGTTATGTCATGATTGGGTAATATTTATCAAATACAAACGAAATGCTACAATACTCTTCAGGCTAAAAATATGGCCATCTAAACAAGGTCTAAGTATATATGGACCATATGAATGCCCCCTTTGTAGAAGTTCAAGGATTTCATATCTTGAGAAGATAAATCTGCATGACATTTTACTTTTCCTTTTACACTACTCACTCTGTCTCAGTATATAAGGCATAACCACCTAATGCCAATATCGACGAGAATCATACCACTGAGCATGTTCCTCTGAATCTATAACGCTTCCATCAAATTGTAAAGAGAGGTTCGGGGCTCACCAGAGAGTCTGTTGTAGGCAACCCCAAGAAATCGGAGTTCCTTAAGGACACCTAGGCTAGATGGGATAGATCCCTCAAGCTGGTTGAGCATGAGATTGAGAACACCCAATGATGACAAGTTGCCCAGCGACGCCGGGATCCATCCAGTAAGGCTGTTGTTCATAAGGTCGAGTAGCTCGAGACGCTTCAGCTTGTCACCAATCTCAGAGGGCACATTCCCGTGGAGCTGGTTGAGGCGGATGAACATGATCTTTAGGCTGGTGCAGGAGCTCAAGTTGGCGGGGAGCGGGCCAGACCGCCAGAGAATGCGTTGCTTCTCAAGTCAAGAGTATGGAGATGGCGCAAACGACCAAGGCTTGCAGGAATATTCCCATTGAATAAGTTCTCGTCCAAACAAAGTTTTTGCAGCATGACACATTTTCCAATACTTTCAGGTATCTTGCCAGACAATTGGTTCCCAGATAGAATTAGTTGGTTGAGATTCTGTAAGGTACCGACCTAGGAGGGAAGAGGTCCTGATAGTGAATTGTATGACAAGTCTAAAGCACGGAAAGATGTGATGTTGGAGAGTGAAGCAGGGATGGTCCCGGTGAACTGGTTGTTAGAAAGACTAAGGAGTCTCATGATGGGGAACCTGCTGCCAATATCAGTAGGAATGCTGCCACTCAGCATGTTATCTTGAATCTCCAAAATGTCCATGGAAGATAAATTGTAAAGGGATTTAGGGGGCTTGCCAGAGAGGTTGTTGAAGGCAATCCCAAGAAAACTAAGGTCCTTGAGGACGCCAATGCTATTCGGGATAGTACCCTCGAGCAGGTTGCACGAGACATCAAGACTACTCAATGATGTCAAGTTGGCCAGCGATGTCGGAATCCTTCCAGTGAAGCTGTTGTTCCCCAGGCTGAGCACCTTGAGCTGCTTCAGGTTGTGGCTGAGTTCAGGGGGCACGTTGCCGCTGAGATTGTTAAAATCAAAGAATATCTCCATTAGATTAGAGCAGGAGCTCAAGTTGGCGGGGAGTGTGCCAGAGAAGGCATTGCCACTCAAGTCGATGGTATGGAGATGGTGCAGACGACCGAGGCTCGCGGGGATGTTCCCACTGAGCTCGTTGGAGCTCAGGCCTAGAAACCTCAAAGATGATAGGTTTCCAATGGCAGGGGATAAGAAGCCGGTGAGCCCATGAGATGGCAGGCTCAACGCCACCACTCGCTGATGCTTTGCCCCGGCACCTCACCCCCTCCCAACTGCAGTACCCGCCGGAGGTACTGCGGTTCCACGAAGCAAGCGGGTCGTTGTACCCGGTGCTGATCGCTGCTGCCTTGAAGGCCAGCAGCGAGGCCTCCTCGTCGTCGCCTTCTGCGGCGGCGGCGGTGAGTGCCGAGATGGTGACCGAGGAGGATAGCAGTAGTAGGAGTAGCAAGCTCGGGGAGCGCAGCGCCATGTGGGATGCTTTGGTAGTTGGTACGTGGTACTGTAATGTGTAAATGACTCGTAGGTGTTTGATAAGTAGAATGGTCGTTGGCGGTGTTACTATTTATACTGCGAATCCCGGCTGTAATTATACTATAGAGAAGGAAGACGAGACTGCGACGGCTCTTTCAAAGAACAGACAGCCTCGGGGAATTGGGGCTTCATTATTCGGGCCCATGAATGATGCTGATGTACTGAATTTCTGGTCTCGCATGGCCTCCAATGAATTTCTGGTCTCGCATGGCCTCCAATGAATTTCTGGTCTCGCATGGCCTCCAATGAAGGCCGGGTCAAATGACCCTTTCTAAAAAAAAAAAAAAAAAAAATGAAAAATGAATGATGCTGATGTGATTTAATTTGCACTGGCAGGAGGAGACTCCGGTAGCACTGACTGCATTTCAAGCCGAACTTGTGACATGCTTGCAAGGCGCGTCCAAGCAGCCCTGAGCTTAGGAATCGGGAGACTGATTATGGAAACTGTCAAACTGATACACTGATGGTGAAACAAGCCCTTTCTTCTATTGACTATGATGCAATGCAGTAAGGAGGACTGGTGTGCAAACTGAAGTCTTTGATTTTCTCGATTCTTTTTTTTTTCTTTACAATTTGAGTGTGTGTTTAAGGTGAGAGATTGTAATAGTGCTGCTCATGCACCGGCAGAACTGGGTTATGAGTGTGTCGTAGGGGAAGAGATCATCATCTCTAGCTCCATCCCTTGTAACATTAAGTGTTCCTTGCTGCTGATGTTTCAGCAGATGAGTAATGCGAGCTCCCAGTTAAAAATAATGATGGTCAATGATGATGTTTCATCACTAGCCAGTGGTGTACAGGACAGCTGCTCTCCCAATACTAGTACTAGTACAGCTATAGCCACGACTGATTTTTTTTTTTTTTTTTTTTTTTTTTTTTTTTAACAACATAGCCACTACTGATTGTACTGTGAAGACTGAGGACCAGGGTCCAGAGACGACCGGGAAGACCTTGACTGGTGCACAGCTCGGCGACCTTGACCTTGACTGCACGACTGAAAGACACAGCGCTGCTCTCTTTTTTTTTTCTTTCCCCTCCTCATCCAAACTCAAAAGAACGTGCGCTCTGCGCCTTTCTAATGAGCCCACAGCCTGTTGATGCCATGGCTAATAGCGAAGTCAGTCAAGTCAACATTGGCGCGCGTAGCCTGCACGCTACGTCAGCGTTCGTCATTGACTCCAAGTCAATACCGAGTCGGTCAACACCAGCCAAACGCGGAGCCATGGCTCTGTATCCTGGACTCGCTATATCGCACGTAGAGCGCAGCCGTCCTCGATGGCACCTTGTGTGGATTATTTTTGGCCTGATGATACAGATTGGTGATCAACTGACCATACAACTTTCCAGTTTATTATTATGCTGACATCTTTTACGGTGTTTGCTGATGACGATTGCCACGTGTTCTTCGGAAAATCTAATGCTCCACCAGTCATTCTATCTCAACGTCTATATTTAATCTTACATTTAATAGAATAATCAGAAAGGGAGAGGAGTACACTCTTGATCCTTGCAAAACATCTTCACTACAAAGAAAGGAAACATAAAGTGTAAAAGCAGGACTTGAAACAAGTAGATATCGAACTGAACAGTTGGCTAGGTTCCTTAATTGTGATGGAATTTGTTCATTCGAATTTAAGTTCTTGACTTAGCACAGGTGCTCACATGTTCATAAATTTATTTTAGGATTTAACGACGCTATGGTTTTAATGGTAAAACGATTTTCTTCTAGGTACTCATAGAGGTGAGTATGTGTGTTGTGGCTGTCTACATTGCACTGAGTAATTCTAAAAAAAAACACCTTATAGACAATGCTAGTTTGAGCCAGAGTCCCTTATTCCGTCTATTCCGTTTGTGTTTTTCTAGAGAGATATAGCTTCCATCATGGTTCCTGGCAACGTGATACTAAAAACCAGAGACGACCCAGAGCCCCCTAATAATTACATCCATCATGCTATCTTGCGTGCAGTGGCGGGCGCAAGATTTGAAGGGTGGATATTTAAAATATAGAAGGGCATAATTTTTTACAAAGCCTAATATTTAGCACCTACAACATTGCATAGATGTAATTGTGTAATGTATAGTAACATTTTCTTGGGTTGGATAACATATACATATATATACACTATATGTATAAAAGTTGTGCTAGAAAATTTGGGTATTCAGCAGAATACCCATGCACATAGCTGGGCCCGCCCCTGCTTGCGTGGTAGAGACCAGAGGAAGGAGATGGTTTTTAATGTTGATATTGCAAAAAGCCCTAGCATTTTGCGTCAGCCTCGCCCTACTCCTTATGCACGCTACACCAGGATTTTTAATGTTGATATTGCAAAAAGTTTTGGCCACCATTGAATTTACCGAATTTTGCAAAATTCGGCCAAAATTTTGCTGATTTTTTTGGAGACTAGCGCATGAAGTATGTCCTTTATATAAAAAAATCGATCTAAATAAACATGAGTATGATTTATGACTCCACATCTATTGAATAGAAGAATATGCAATATAAACAAGAGAAAATATGAGTCTAGAGTTATATAGCACATATAGTAGTGTACTATAATCTTTTTATTTTTTTTTATTTTGGCCACCACCGAAATTGCTAAAGTTCGTGAAATTTTAGCGAAATTTCTCCAAAATTTTAAGCCCTAGTCACCACTGACTTCTGAGCCAGGTGCTTGCTGCCTCCGATGAAAACTAAGCTTCTCTTTTTTTTAAAGAATTACAAGGTGCAACTTAGATGCTCACAACATGCACCTTGTGTGGCACGACCTCGTAAGAAATATGGCCCACATGCACCGTCATTGTCTCAAAAGACCTCCGACAACTATGCATGTGTTCCACACAATTTAGAAAGCTTTGTCGGGAATCCCGAAACATCCACGATTCTCCGAGCAGGATCAATCAATACAAGAGACATTGCAAGTATTACAATAGTTTTATAATAAAATAATATACATCAGATCTTGTAGATCATCGTCTTCTCTAGGTCGGTTAGGTGAATTTTTTTTATTGGTAGCTCCAGATTCCCTCCAAAAACCTCACCAGAAGCAGGCTATGGAAGTTTTGTTTTGAACATAGAAGTAATCTACATTACTTAGAAACCGAGGCTAAATCGAAGGCCACCAAATCCTGAATACAAACTGGGATACTGTCACGGTCATCCCTGTTTCTAACATCACGAACTCTTGAAAATCGTTCACTTTTGCACCATGACAATTTTGAGGGTGGTTTTGATGATGTGGCGTCACGTTAGAGGATGGATTGGACTATTGAAAGTTAAATAAATTAAATTAGACTATTTTTTAAATAGAAATATTTAAAAATTTATAAAATATTCAAATAATTTTTTACATGAAAAAACCTGGTTTAATCTTGAAAATTTAGAAAAAGTTAGAGTACTTAATTAGGTTTTACGAACTATTGAATCTAACGTGGTAGGAATATTTAGATGGCATATGGGTCATGATATTTGTACAAATAGAATCAAAGTGACATGAAAAAGATTGAGGAGGCACAGGTTTTTCGACCGGGGGAGACAACTAAACATTGGCGAAATAGGCCTTTCAACAGTTTGTGAATGCCAAATGGGCCAGTATTCCTAATGGACCTGGCTCGGCCTTTCATCCACTGGCCCACAAACGTCATCCTGCGTCTTCGTCCTAACGGCTTCCGTTGCCAGGCGCCGCCCTCAGGCGTCTTCATCCACTGGATCCTGCCGACTGCCACCTTCCCCCGCCACTGCCTGCTTCCTGCTGTCATCGAGATGATTGCAAAGGACGCCGCCCGTCTCGCCTCCATCACCTCCCGCAACCGCGAGAGCGAGATCCAGACCGGTCTCCGCTCGTCTCGTCCTAATCACGGAAGCTCCTCGCCTCCGGAGCCCGAAGGTACCAGGGCTGCCGACTAATCCACCTCCCCTTGGGCTCGTACTGGTGCAGCAATTGCTAGGGTCGGTAGTTGTGACGCGGTAGCGGTAGCAGCAGCGGCACCACAGACATGGGAGGGATGGGTACGCTGATGGTTTATGTGCTGTTTTAGTTACGAAAGGGATCGTCAGTGCCGCTTTGGTTTTGGAGCAATGTCTCTTCGTTGATATAGGATAGTACTGGTTTCTGTTTACATGATCTGTATGATCGGATTGGGCTTTGTTGTCGATTGATTATTACCACACGATGATACATCTGATCAATACCTGAAACCGAATATTGTGATTGCTATTTCCTAATTGCATTGCTTGGTTGGATTGGGACTCTGAATTTTCTTGCAGTTATACACTACTTTGGTCTTTGAGAATGCAAAGCTCTTCCGTGTCTCTTTGCATATGTTGTTTCTGAGTTAATTATAGTTACTCTGCCAACCTTGTCCATGTCTCTTTGCATTGTTGATTCTGCAAATTGCAATGGCTTCTTTATTTTTCTGTTGATTCTTGTGCTGATCTGCCTGGAGAGGGCAATCACTTATTTGTTGCTGCTTTGGCAATGCGAGAAGTCTTGGCACCATTTGCGTTCTGAATCTTCAGAATGTGTATGCAACTGTTTCACAGTGCCATTGAGTATTTTACAGTGCCACAAATTTTGACATCTGTGGTATAACTTGCTTGGCATTTTATAATTTCCGACATTGTCCTACTGCCATGATTGTTCGTTGGTGATCTGAACGTCTGCTGCATGCAGGTTCACCTAACAATGTGCATTGGGCACTAGAGCTTTGGCTACCAATAATGGATTTTGCATTTCTGAATTTCTGGATTTTGCGATGTTAAAATCTGCGTGCACCCTTATTGCAATATAAACATGGTCAGTCTGAGTTGTACCCTGCTTCTTTATTGATCAAATTTCAGTGGAAACTTCATGGTTCTTTTGTTCTGGGTGATTATTCTGAACCTGTATTTGTTTGAAATGCATGTCTAATTTTTAAAGCCAAGTATTTTTCATATTTTGATCCATGACTAATATGAGGATGTGCTTTAATGAACAGGCAGAGCACCGAACCATTTTTCTCAAAATAATGTGAGGATGTGGAGTAAGTGTATATGGATGATATGCCCACTTCTGTAGAAGTTCAAGCGTTTCATATATTAAGAAGGTAAATTTGCATGGCATTTTACTTTTTCCATTTACACTATTATAGATCCAAAAGAGAGAGACTTCACACCTGACTGCATATACGGCTTTACTTGTTTTAGTCGACAACATATCCTAAATTTCTAATCTACCTTCAGTGATTATTGCTCTAGCGAATGTTTGCAATTGGTGTTTTCTCAAGGTAACATGAAACACAAGGTATAAATATTTGATGCTGTGCATCACTGAGGCAGGATATGGCAAGCCTGAAAACAGAAATTCGTAGAAAGAAATTAAATTCTTGGTTCTACTCTTCACAATGAAATAAAATTCTTGGTTCTACTCCACATGTAGCCAAAATATTGTTGAAACACCATTATTGAAGGTTTTATCGCCAAGTGGAACCATAGAGCATCATGCAAATACCAAGCAATATCACCTGATCCAGTTGTTGAGATCTCAGAACAGCACCCCATACTCTACAAAATGTCCAAAGATAAAGATAACCGATTTAGAGTTCAACTACACCATTGAGCCAACTATCACAGGTGAAAAAGTTTCTATTATCTGATTTATATAGCGACTTTTGTATTCACATAACAATCCATTTGCATAAAATCTGATATAAAGAAATGCAGATTTCAAAAAGATAGGATAATAGAATTGAAGCCACCTTCAATTATTTATTTTATTTATCACCTGCAAACATATAGCCCATTTTCAACTCTACTTATCCACTGTTGTTTGAAAGTTACTGCAAAATTTTTCCTGCTCCATCTTCCACGACAATAGGTCTGCCAAATTTGTGGTATGAATCTCTGATAGCATGCATCTGATTGGCTGCATCTTGTATTAGTGTCCTGTCTCTAGGATGCTTTCTTGAGCATGATAGCCCAAGAGAAATGACATGAACCAAACATTTCTCAATCATGTTTCTTGTATCGCTGTTATAGGTGTCAATATGCAGCCACATTGTTGTATCAGCTATCTCCCAGATTTTATCTGGAAGAGCATCCTCTGAAAACTTGTGTAGATCCATTGAACCTCTAAACATATCATCAGTTGTGCTCTTCCCTGTAAAAATCTCGAGCAGCAATATGCCAAGGCTATAAACATCACCAAAAGTTGTGATGGAAGAACCTTCACCATACTCTATTATTATGCAAAAGAAAAGGGAAGTATTGGTTAGCATGCCATATTTATAAAAGGATTTGGAATAAAGAAAAAATAAAAAACATAGAATTTACCGGGAGCAACATAGCCAATGGACACTCTTATGCCAATTGTGCTACGGAATTTTGCAGAATTATACTTTCACTTTCGAAATGATTCTAGGATATGCCAAAATCTCCAACTCGGGTGCTCATGTCTTCGCAAGAAGGATGTTGCTTGGTTTGAGATCACAAAGGATGATTGGTGGTCATGGCGGTGATTATGAAGATAGTCCAATGCATCCATGATATCAACAACGATATCTAGCCTTTGTCCAAGGCTGAGAGTATTGTCCAAAGTGGGCATTCCAGATTCTATATTGAGCCATCGATTCAAGCTACCCTTTGGCATGAACTCAAAAACCAATGCCTTGAAATCCTGACCTTGTTCATTGATGCTTGAGCAGCATGTGATGATCTTCATGAGGCAGCGGTGACGTACCCTTCTTAGTGCCTCACATTCGGCTACAAAACTTTTAGTAGAGCCTGACTGTTGAAGGTCAAAAACCTTTACAGCTACAACATCAGTTCCCTCACCTTTTTTTTTGAAACGGAAATAGTTCCCTCACCTTGAAAAGCACATTTATAGACTGTCCCAAAGCTCCCTTTACCAAGCAAATTGGCTTCAGAGAATCCATTGGTTCCATTTGATAATGCATGATAAGAAACCCTTTCATACTGTTCCTCAACCATTGGTGATCCAAATGCGCCCTTCTGCCTTCGTGTTTGCTTCCCGTAGATCAAGTGAACGAGTGCAACAACAATAGATAATAATAAGAATGCAAAGGTTGTTGCTAGAGCTATTTTAAGACACTTCAGTTTTCGTCTTCTCTTATTTTTCACAGGATCTTTTTTGCATGGAACTAAATGAAGCTGGGGTATTTCTCCACAAAGCTTGTTATTTCCAGTAATTGACAGGTTAGCAAAATTTCTGAAAATCCCTTCTTTTGGCACTTCCCCTTGTAGATTGTTGAATGACAAATCCAACTCCCGCAATGATGTTAAATTCTGTAGAACCGCAGGGATTGGTCCTGACAAATTGTTGTGGGCTAGATACAATTGTTCTAGGCCACTGATACTTCCAATGGCATCTGGAATACTACCAGACAACTCATTCACTGACAGGTTGAGTGTAGTTAGAGCCTTGTTTAGGTACTGGGGTATGCTTCCGTTAAATAAGTTGCTGTCTAACCAAAGTTCTTGCAACACTGTGCACTTGCCAATACTTTCAGGTATCTCACCAGACAGCTGGTTTCCAGATAGAATTAGCCTGTTGAGATTCTGTAAGGTACCGACCTGGGAGGGAAGAGGTCCTGATAGTGAATTGTATGACAAGTCTAGGTAATAACATAAGGAAAGTTGAAAAATCTCTCTTGGAATTGAACTGTTCAGGTGGTTCATTGACAAAAAAAGGCCAAGTAAGCTCTTCAACTTCCCAATACTCGGTGGAATTGGCCCCTCTAGATTGCTACTGAATGCGCTAAGGCTAGTTAACTTCGAGAGATTTCCGATAGATGGAGGTATTTGGCCGGACAAGTTATTATTGTACAAAAAAATTTCAATCAAGTTTCCTAACTTTCCGATGCTATCTGGAATTACTCCGGATATGGAGACATCATAACCACCAAGGTATTCAAGGCCCACCAGATTGCTAATGGCCGAGGGGATGCTTCCCCAAATCCCAGTAGCGCTAAAGTCGAGGAATTGCAGGGTTGTTGAGAGATTTGTTGGGAATATGCCCTAGAGGTAATCATAGAGATGATGATATTCCGCATGTATCCATGATATGTAATGTGTCCATTGAATATCCATTAAAGACAACTTGTATTGATTGGCAATTATGTGAATTGTTTGTGGAACTCTTTTACTTGTATGGTTATTCATATTTGTCCCTGGTCGGAGTTTATGTGAGGACACACATGAATATTAGACTAGCACATTATTAGTTGATGACTATGTTTCACAAGTCATGGACATGGAGATGTCGAACTAATAATGTGGGCACATGTATGACATGTAGGCTGGACTGACCCAACATGAGATTGTCTCTATACACATCATATACGTTATGTCCTTCGACCTGAGATTGTTGAATGTGCTCGAGATGTGTATCGACTTGCTTAGGGACTGACAAACGCTACTCCGTTACTGGGTATTTATAAAGGATGTCTTCGGATTTGTCGAGAAGCATGCTGCGAGACATAGACAATCAAGATGGGAATTGCCCCTCTCTAATGAGAGTGATATCACTGGATCACTCAGGTGATTGGATCAACAAATGCATGGCCGTGCTTGGGTTAAGTGTTAACCCACGAGTTGAACCAAATATCATGTGGCAAGGAGTAACATGTATGTGTCGTGGTGGTTCGTCGATATGATCATTTGCGTGCACATAGGAGTTGTCACGCCTTGCTAGAGGCATTTACTGTCGGCTATTGGGCGAATAGGAGTATTCGGCCCATGTCTATGTGTGCGTGAACCCATAGGGTCGCACGCTTAAGGGGGCCGGAAGCCTAATTCGGGTTGGACCCGAGTTAGACAAGGCTTAGGGTTTCTAATGGGCCTCGATTCGGAAGCACATGAGAGACGCCTATATAAGCAGAGGAGGGGCGCGGCCAAACCTAATCCATGCCTTTGGCGCCCGCCGTCGCCCTCCACGCTCGCCGCTCCTCGCGGACCTAGCAGTCCGGAGGCGCATCGCTTCTCCCTCGTACGTGTGTGATACCTCGGAGGTGCCGCATCCGGAGCACGAGGACGAACCGCACGAACCGCAAGTGGTGGAAGGAGTTGCTGGACGACCACGCACCGCACGGCACCGCTGCGACGCGTTCGACTACATCGAGTCGTCTTCCGCCGCATCTCGCGTGTCTAGTGGTAATCCCGTAACCCGTAACTAGCGGTAGATCCCGGGATATGAGGTAGAAAAGTTTTGTTTTCCGGCTAGCGTAGCACCCTCATAACCCTTCGGGTATCGAGCTATACTGCGTCGTTATAGGTTCTGGATGTCGCATATGTGATATGCACGGTTTTAGATGAGTTTCCGATCTTGGTTCATGGTCTTGCCGCGTTGGTCTTGTAACGATCTACTCGTACCGGTCGGAATTCCGCCATCCGAGTTAAGTGATACATGTAAATCCAATCACGGCGAGTTAGAGATCAATCAGATTGATCGAATTGAACCCTAGGTCAAGTGCCTAGCGCATGAGATGCGCGGCGGCGGCAGATTGGATCGGCCGTCGGGCGCCGGGTTGCCGAGAAAAGTTCTGTTCGTAAAATGGCCGTAACTTTTGAACCGTAACTCGGATGGAGACGATCTCTAAACGAAAGTTGTAGCAAATTTCGAGACGGTACCAACCGAATCCTTGGATTCGATAAGATTAGAATTGTCAAAAGAGGTCCGTAAGATAGAGTTTTTCACGATTTACTTTTAGTAGTCGGAATCGGTTAACTCTGTTTTGCAGGATTTCATGACTGGTATAGCCCTTATGTGTATGTGATGCATGTATGTAATTGATTCATGGCTTGCATGTCATGAGGATGACAATATGGGCTGGAGCCGCATAGATATTGTCAAAAATTATTGTAATGGCCTGCGTGCCAATCTGTGATGATACTATCCGCGACTATGTAATTTTAATTCACTAGCTTTGGCGTTAGTGATAGTTAGTCATGGCGGATTCATCACTGAAGGATGGCATACAAGGATCGTGGAGATGGAGATCACCATGATGAACAGATTGATGAGATGGAGATCTTGAAAAGAACAATGGGCTATACCAAGTCATATCTGTGTTTATGCCGTTCTTACTATGTTCTACTTTCACATGATATAATGTTTTTGTCTACATTCGTGCGGTAGTGAAGTAGAACGATCCCTCAGTAATGTTTGAGTTCGTGCTCCCCCAAACCTTGCACTGCCTGTCTTGTACAATCGGTGGTGGGTCTATGAAATTAGGGTGCCACCGATTTTCCTTGACTAGACAACAGGTTCGTAGACGGATACTTCTTTGCGAGAAGGTTTGGTTGCTTAAACAAGGTCATCCTAACGGTTAGGGACCTTGGAGCATAAGAAGTTGGTAACCCAAGCAAAGAGATGCTATCCAACAACAAGAGTCATATGAGATATGATTAGCAAAGAGTTGCTTACCGATCTATCATGTCTTCTAGCGGTGATGCTAAAGCTCACTAGTCGACTTGCTAGTTGTGGGTCTTGAATCACTAAGTTTCAATCGAGGATATTGATTTTAGTGGGAGTAGATTATATTTGATATTATTTACTCTATCATGGATACTTTGTCTTAGTATTTTTGCATTACTTTTGTTGTAGATTAAATGGCGTCTTCTAAGCAACCATTTACTTTGCGTTCAATTCTTGAGAAAGATAAGTTGAATGGAACAAACTATGCGGATTGGATTCGCAATCTGAGAATTGTTCTCGGGGCCGAAAAAGGAGGAATATCTAGACACCCCTTTACCGATGAGCTCCGCGATGATGCATCTCTGGCTGTGAAAACGCTTACAAGAAAGCATGTGATGCCGATCTTGAAATAAGCCGCCTTATGCTTGCATGTATGGAATCCGATCTGCAGATGCAGTTCAATAACAATCACTAAGCGAACGATATGATCGTGGCGCTAGAGGATATGTTCCAAACTCAAGCTAGGACTGAAAGGTTCAATGTCTCTAAGGCGCTTGTCAAACCAAGCTAGCGAGAGGGTGCAAACAAGTTGGGCCACACGTAATCAAGATGGTTGGTTACACTCGGGAGATTGGAGAAGCTAGGCTTCCCAATTGGCCTAGAGTTGGCTACGATTTCATTCTTTCGTCTCGCCGCCCGGCCTATGGAAACTTCATTGCGAACTACCATATGCATGGGGCGGAGAGGGGCTTGAATGAGTTGTGTGGCATGCTGAAAAACAGAGGCATTAAGAAGCGTTGGTGGCCAAGTGTTGGCGATCCCGAACAAGCCTAACTTTAAGAGAAAGAAGGGCAGGGAAGAAAAAGGGCAAGGCTAAAGATGAGATCTCCAAGCCGCCCGCCCGCCCCAAAGCCGGACCACCGGCTAATGCTAAATGTTTTCATTGTGGTAAGAATGGTCACCGGGAAGAGAAACGCAAGCCGTACTTGGCGTCCTTAGAGAAGGACAGCGGTAGTAAAGGTACTCCCGCTCATACGCTTGTTGTTTATGTTACGAGACATCTTCCTCGCTAACTCTTATATCAATTCTTGGGTATTTGATACCGGATCGGTTGCTCATATTTGCAATACGATGTAGGGAATGATAAGAAGTAGAAGCGTGGAGAAAGGAGAGGTTGATTTCCGCGTGGGCAACAATGCAAGAGTTGCTGCGTTGAACGTCGGGACGATGCAACTTCACCTGCCTTCAGGATTTATATTGGAATTGAATAATTGTTATTTTGTTCCTAGCTTAAATCGAAACATTGTGTCCCCTTCATGTTTGATGAAGGATGGTTATTCATTTGCGAGTAAAGACAATGATTGTGTTATCTCAAAGAACGATATGTTTATGGCTTTTGCATCCATTGTGAATGGATTATTTATTTTAAATCTTGATGATGCACCCGTCTCGTAATGTTAATGCTAAAAGGCCTCGGCTTAATGAGTTAAGTCCTACATATATGTGGCATTGTCGTTTGGGTCATATAAGTGAAAAACGCATGAAGAGGCTCCATGATGATGGGCTTCTAACTTCGTTTGATTTTGAATCTTATGAGACATGTGAGGCTTGCCTATTAGGCAAGATGACCAAGACGCCTTTCTCGATTTTCCGAGAGAGCGTCGACTTATTGGAACTAGTACATAGTGATGTATGTGGACCAATGAGCACGACGACTAGAGGTGGTTTTCGGTACTTCATAACTTTTACCGATGACTTTAGTAGATATGGCTATGTCTACCTAATGAAGCATAAGTCTGAAACATTTGAAAAGTTCAAAGAATTTCAGAATGAAGTAGAGAACCAACGTGGCAAGAAAATTAAGGCCTTGCGATCTGATCGTGGAGGCGAATATTTGAGTCACGAGTTTAGCAATCATCTTAAGAGTTGTGGAATTGTTCCACGGCTTACGCCACAGAACGCCACGGAGAAATGGCGTGTCGAGCGGCGTAATCGAACTTTGTTGGACATGGTTCGGTCTATGATGAGCCGATCGGACCTACCTTTATCGTTTTTGGGGATACACTCTAGAAACAAATAGCTTTCACATTGAATAGGGTACCATCCAAGTCCGTAGTTAAGACACCATATGAGATATGGACTGGGAAGAGTCCTAGTTTGTCTTTTCTAAAAATTTGGGGTTGTGAAGTTTATGTCAAACGGCTTATATCAGATAAGCTAACACCCAAATCGGACAAATGTTTTTTCGTGGGATATCCGAAGGAAACTTTAGGATATTACTTCTACAACCGCTCAGAGGGCAAAGTGTTTGTTGCTTGAAACGGTGTTTTCTTAGAGAAAGAGTTTCTCAAAAGAGAGAAGAGTGGACAAAAGGTGTATTTTGAAGAAGTTCAAGATGAGCCGGTCGAGAAGGACTCTACGAGTGATGCTAATGTAGCGAGAACAAGTTGAGATGCCCGTGGCCACCGAAACACCTCCACAACCACGAAGATCGCGAGACTTCGCGAGTTGCGTGGGGATCTGTTATTGTTGGACGATGACGAACCCGCAACATACGCAGAAGCTATGATGGACTCGGATTCCGAGCAATGGCGAGTGCCATGAGATCCGAGATAGATTCCATGGGAAATAATCAAGTTTGGAACTTGGTTGACCCGCTGATGGTGTTAGACCCATCGAGTGCAAATGGATCTATAAAAAGAAGAAAGATATGGACGGAAATGTTCACGTCTATAAAGCTCGACTTGTTGCAAAGGGTTTTCGGCAAGTTCAAGGAATTGACTACGACGAGACATTCTCTCCAAAGCGATGCTTAAATCTATCCGGATCATTCTAGCAATAGGCGCCTATTTCTATTATGAGATTTGGCGAGATGGATGTTAAAAAAGCCTTTCTAAATGGAAATTTAGAAGAGGACGTGTATATGATACAAATCGAAGGTTTTGTTGATCCAAATAATGCTGGAAAAATATGCAAGCTTAAGAAATCTATTTATGGGTTAAAGCAAGCATCTCGGAGTTGGAACATTCGTTTTGATGAGGTTGTCAAAGGGTTTGGCTTCCGTCAAAATGAAGAAGAGCCTTGTGTTTACCAAAAGGCTAGTGGGAGCGCTGTTGTGTTTCTAATCTTGTATGTGGATGACATACTATTGATTGGGAATGACATTCCTATGTTGCAATCAGAAAGACTTCACTTTGAATAATAGTTTTTCTATGAAGGATTTAGGAGATGCAAGATACATCTTGGGCATTAAGATCTATAGAGATAGGTCGAAGAGGCTAATAGGATTATGCCAAGATACATATATTGACAAGGTGTTGAAACGGTTCAACATGGAGCAATCCAAGAAAGGGTTCTTGCCTATGTCACATGGTATGCGCTTTAGCGACAAGCAATGTCCTTCATCAGATGAAGAGCGCAAACGCATGAGTAAGGTTCCATATGCTTCGGCAGTCGGTTCCATCATGTATGCCATGATATGTACTCGCCCGCATGTCTCATATGCTCTAAGTGTTGCGGCCGGTACCAAGGCAATCCCGGTGAGAGTCACTGGACGCAAGTTAAAAACATCCTTAAGTACTTGAGAAGGACTAAGGATGAGTTCCCGATCTATGGAGGTGAGGAGGAGCTCGTTGTAAATGGTTACACCGATGCTAGCTTCCAAACCGATGTAGATGATTCACAATCTCAATCAGGTTTTATATTCACAAAATGGTGGTGCGAAGTGGAAAAGTTCCAAGCGGAGACAGTGTCCGATTCTACAACAGAAGCCGAGTACATTGCAGCTTCGGAAGCTGCAAAGGAAGGTGTTTGGATGAGGCGTTTCCTCATTGATCTTGGTGTGTTTCCTAATGCGGCTAGCCCATTGAATCTATATTGTGACAACAATGGGGCGATAGCGCAGGCTAAGGAGCCTAGGAATCACCAGAAGAACAAACACGTACAGCGGAAATTTCACCTCATTCGACAGTTCATCAGTGAAGGTGAAATTAAAATGTGCAAGATACATACGGATTTGAATGTAGCAGATCCATTGACAAAGGCCCTTCCACAACCCTAAGCATGAGGCGCACATGAGGTCTATGGGGATTAGACATATTAGAGATTAACTCTAGTGCAAGTGGGAGACTGTTGGGAATATGCCCTAGAGGTAATCATAGAGATGATGATATTCCGCATGTATCCATGATATGTAATGTGTCCATTGAATATCCATTAAAGACAACTTGTATTGATTGGCAATTATATGAATTATTTGTGGAACTCTTTTACTTGTATGGTTATTCATATTTGTCCTCGGTCGGAGTTCATGTGAGGACACACATGAATATTAGACTAGCACATTATTAGTTGATGACTATGTTTCACAAGTCATGGACATGGAGATGTCGAACTAATAATGTGGGCACATGTATGACATGTAGGCCGGATCGACCCGACATGAGATTGTCTCTATACACATCATATACGTTATGTCCTTCGACCTGAGATTGTTGTATGTGCTCGAGATGTGTATCGACTTGCTTAGGGACTGACAAACGCTACTCCGTTACTGGGTAGTTATAAAGGATGTCTTCGGGTTTGTCGAGAAGCATGCTGCGAGACATAGACAATCAAGATGGAAATTGCCCCTCTCTAATGAGAGTGATATCACTGGATCACTCAAGTGATTGGATCAACAAATGCATGGCCGTGCTTGGGTTAAGTGTTAACCCACGAGTTGAACCAAATATCATGTGGCAAGGGAGTAACATGTATGTGGTCGTGGTGGTTCGTCTGATATGATCATTTGCGTGCACATAGGAGTTGTCACGCCTTGCTAGAGGCCGCTGTCAGCTATTGGGCGAATAGGAGTATTCGGCCCATGTCTATGTGTGCGTGAACCCATAGGGTCGCACGCTTAAGGGGCTGGAAGCCTAATTCGGGTTGGACCCGAGTTAGACAAGGCTTAGGGTTTCTAATGGGCCTCCAATTCGGAAGCACATGAGAGACGCCTATATAAGCAGAGGGGAGGGGCGCGGCCAAACCTAATCCATGCCTTTGGCAGCCGCCGTCGCCCTCCACGCTCTCGCCTTCGCTCCTCGCGGACCTAGCAGTCCGGAGGCGCATCGCTTCTCCCTCGTACGTGTGTGATACCTCGGAGGTGCTGCATCTGGAGCACGAGGACGAACCGCACGAACTGCAAGTGGTGGAAGGAGTTGCTGGACGACCACGCAACTGCACGGCACTGCTGCGACGCGTTCGACTACATCGAGTCGTCTTCCGCTGCATCTGCGCGTCTAGTGGTAATCCTGTAACCTGTAACTAGCAGTAGATCCTGTGATATGAGGTAGAAAAGTTTTATTTTCCGGCTAGCGTAGCACCCTCATAACCCTTCAAGATTCACTATTGAGCATGGTAGGTGTCCAGTGAAACCGATGTTTTGACTGATATCTAATATTGTTAGCTGGCTGCAGTTTGACAAAGAAGCAATAAATTCCCACCCCTCCCCATCATAAGCTTCTAGCATGTTGTCTCTCAAGTATAGCTTTTGTAGAGCTCGTAGTCTCCCAATCGTGTGAGGCACATGTCCTTTAAGCATATTTTGTGAGAGGTCGAGTTGTTGGAGGGATGTGAGGTTGGAGAGTGAAGCAGGGATGATCCCAGTGAACTGGTTTGCATAAAGACTGAGGAATCGCATGTTGGGGAACCTGCTGCCGATATCACTAGGAATGCAACCACTAAGCACGTTCCACTGAATCTGCAACTTCTCCAAGGAAGACAAATTGTAAAGGGATATTGGGGGCATGCCAGAGAGGTTGTTGAAGGCAAGCCCAAGATACAAGAGGTCCTTGAGGACACCAATTCTGGTCGGGATAGGACCCTCGAGTTGGTTGAATGCGAGGCCCAGATAACTCAATGATGAAAAGTTGGCCAGTGACACTGGAATCCTTCCAGTGAAGTTGTTGTTCCACAACCTGAGCACCTTGAGCTGCTTGAGCTTGTCACCAAGCTCAGAGGGCATGTTCCCGCTGAGTTTGTTAAAATCAAGGATGATCTCTATTAGACTGGTGCAAGAGCTCAAGTTGGTGGGGAGCGGGCCAGAGAAGGCATTTTGGCTCAAGTCAAGGCTATGGAGGTGGTGTAGACGACCAAGGCTCGCGGGGATGCTCCCGCTGAGTCCATTGGAGCTCAGGTTTAGAGTCCTCAAGGATGATAGGTTGCCAATGGCAGGTGAGAGGACTCCAGTGAACCCTCGGGACGGTAGGCTGAGTGCCACTACTCGCCAGTGCTTTCCTCGGCACCTGACCCCGTCCCAGCTGCAGTACCCACCCGTGGTACTGCGCTTCCACGAAGCAAGCGGGTCGTTGTACCCGCTGCTGATTGCAGCTGCCTTGAAAGCCAGCAGCGTGGCCTCCTCGTCACCTTCTATGGCACTGAGTGTCAAGACGGTGACCAAGGAGGATATTAGCAGCAGCAAGCTCGGCGAGCGCAGCACCATGCCACCCATGTTGGATGTTTTTTTGGTATCTATATGATGTGGTCGACCGCCTAATAGTTCGTTGTTTGCTAAGTAGACATTGCTTGATGGTGCTATTTATACTGCAAATCCTGTAATGTTTCTAATAATGCGTCAGTCCATCACTGAATGAGCCTTACCGGTTGCCACTAAGCAACTTTACATAATATATACTGGGCACTTTGCTCTATCACCCTCTAACGTCTCTAATACCCAGTTAAGTGCGTTCTTTTGCTGTGTTGGTTCTTGATGATCAATTAGCACCACCAAACTGCACGGCTGCTCACCGAGTCACCATGATCAGGACGATGGCCTAAATAATCACAATGTACAATTGCACGTAACACTGATTACGCGCACCAGTAGCGACGACTGAAAGACTTCTAGTGTGTTTGTGCGCCTTTGATGGACCAGAAAAGAGTGAACATACCGACCGCCTGTTCTTTTTCTCTTTTTGTTTTTCTTGTGTGAGGATTTCCTCAATTTCCTTTAAGTATTGTGGTGGAAACGTCGTCATTCTAGTCATTATTGAGTCGTCGGTAATGGAGCACGACCAGACCACGACCCACACCCACTAACGATGTGCGAAGACCAAACGTAGTTGACGCGCAAAAGCGTATCAGTGCGGCCGGTATTGTTATGGCACTTGCATATGCAAAATCATTCTCGTTTCAATAAGGTGACGCAACAGAAAACATAATATGACAGAGAGAAATTATAAGGAGAGAGATGAGCACGGTTACTAATGCATTAGCAGCGGAATGAAACTCAGCTGGCATTTCCTTCTGAATATCTGAATGCTCGTGGGAACTGACATGAGTCAAATAATCTCAAACATGGTGCTATCTGACAGTAATCGTCGCTGAAAAAAAACATTTGGCCCAAGACCGAGCAAACTACTGTAGTGCCTTTTGTGTTGGGCTTGGGCTCAATAGAGAACAAAGCAAACATGCTTTCGAGTCCAGGACTCCAGCCAGGGCCTTGTTTTTGTGTCAATAAAGCCCATCGAGTAGTCCCGGCTCGGGGGGCCGCCGGAGAAGCGTATCCGTACATCCTCGTTGGCCGATGGCGACAACGGCGGCGGGCGGCGGTGAGGAAAGAAGAAGCTGACACATTGCATCTCCTCCAACGCTCTGTCCATCACGAGCTCCCTAAATAGCAGGCCCATCATGGAGAAGTTGTTGCTCGCGGCGCCCCGGCCTCCGTCCGCCTTGTCGTCCCCAGCGGGCTCGCCAAGCACGCCGTCTCCGAAGCACCAAGATCGTCACCAAGTTCACCTCCTCTTAGGTCTGCCTACTTTTGGCCTCTGGTACCTGTTGTGGCTGACTAGTTGTTCAGTGCTATTGGTGGTCGTGGTGTCTCAGTTTATTTATGCGTAAGCAGTAGCCAACAGCACAAGTGAAATTTTAGTGCCTTTACTCTTGAAAACTTTTAAAAAATACAATTCTTTACTTAGAATAACTAAACATTTCTTAAACTAAACCGAATTTATATTTAAAAATATCAACATGTATCTGTTTAAACATTAATATTCTTGTGTATAAATTTGATCAAAATCAAAATTATTTGTTTCTCAGCAAGCAAGAATGACATTTTTTGGGGCATAGGGAGTATTCCGTTCCTCTTTTATAAAAAGATATACAATTTCAAGATAGTGTCAAGTTGAATAACTTGAAGTTTAACTAAATTTAAATAAAATATACAAATATTAATATCATTAGGGCATTGGATTTGTCACGAAATATATTTATATACTTGTTTAGAGTCATACATGTTGATAATATTTACATTTAATCAAATTCAAGATAATTTGATTTTGACTAACCTAATTAATATTTTTTAACAGGAGGTAGTAATTAGCATGTACTTATTCTAGAGCAGATGACGCAACGACGCTCCGGTAAGTGGCATGCAGTAAATTCTTAGAAACCCCTGCTTTTTGGACAGCGAATGATATGCCAAACCATACAACATTTTTGATAAAATAATACACAAGGTTTTGCATAGTACCAAATACCAAAGTACCAAACCATCCAGGTCGGCCTTCTTTGTATGGAAGTACCTAGCAGCAAAAACTGCTAGAAGAGCTTTGCATAAAGCAGACTCTCTATCTCCTTTATATTTACAGGAAGCACATGAGCAAACGGACGCCACCGCTGCCAGGACCATCATCATCATTCATCAGGAACGCAAAACCCCCACGGTGGTTCTCAGCCAGCGACGTCAACTCTGGCTTTCCCCAACCAAAATCTGCGTCGTACTGTCGTCTGCCCAACCAGCTCGAAATATGTAGGCTCGTCTGCGGCAAGGTGCCCCTAGGAGGCCGACTATCCTTCTCGGCTATCTCAAAGTAGTCAATCGCGGACCGCACTAGCTCGTCATCCATCTGATCGACGGCACCCTTGATGCGGGCGGCGACAGATCCCAATGCTCCTGTCGCAATATCTCGTGTCGCGCCAGTGACGCAAAGCCTGACCACCGCATTGCCGAAGTAGCGCCTCGGGAGGGGTGGCCTCATTCTATCCCGGAGGCCAGCCGGGAATGCGAGGCGCGCTTCAGAATCCGTTGGTAGCTGGCGCGCGATGCACGTGCACTGCCATAGGAGAGCGCTCACCGCGCAGAAGGTGCTCGTCGTGCCACCACCACAGAGCTGCTTCAAGGAAGTGATCTGCTTCCTGAAAATGGCGAGCACTTGGATGGCAAGAGGTCCCAACGCCAATGCGTCCGAGAAGCCATGCTTAGGGTAGAACGTCAAGAGTGCGTTAGGGTGGACTGTGGGTGGGGACCGTGCACGGAGTAAGGTACGGTCATGGCATGGGAGCTCCACAGTGGTAGCGAGGTCGCCATGCTTGGAGAAGGCCGACCATGTCTGGAAGAAGTGGAACGCACTTGAGGCATCAACGGCGACATGGTGGACAGCTGACCTTAACACGACCCCTCCACACTTCAAGAAGGTAACCTGCCATCATAACATATAAGCATGACAATTGACATATAAATATGGTTTGATCTCTAAAATTTCATAATTAATCTATTTTTATTAAATCCGAGAAATCTGAAACTATTACCAGTTTTTAGAAAAAAATATATAACATTTTTAGGAAAAAAAAAATATACATACTAGTTTCATATTTTTGATTCAAAATATAATTGATTTGTTATGAATTCTAGATAGCAAACCAAGTGCTTATTTGTTTTTTATAGAATAGAAAATCATCTTTGAAACCAGAGACTTAATATTCAGCAGCATGGAACTTTTTTGTAAGCAGAGATAAAGTAACGGACCTGTACGGCCAACATGATGGACGACGACGATGGCTCATCATTGAGTGGAACAAACAGCCGCCTGAGCTCTGGCGACGGCTTGAATTTCTTGACGTCCTCGGCAGTGAGACCATGAGCCTGAGCGACAACAAAAAGTGCACCTTCACCGTTACAGTTGATCTCCATCCTACCTTCGTCGTCGTTGACGCAGAGGCGGCCGGCAAGCGGTTAGAAGGCCACCAAGGCCTTGGCCATAGCCTCCTTGAGCCTGGCCACGTCGAAGAAATCAGCGGCTGCAACCTCGTTGGAGCTGTACAGGTAGATCGTTGGGGTGTGGCCTTGGTTAGCCAGCCAGAGGTCCAAGGAAGAGAGCCAGAGCCCCTTCCTTGGTGCCGGCTCGCTGGGCGTTACAAACGACGACTCTACCACCTGCACCTCGAAATCCATGGATGATTTCATTTTTTATCTTCTTATCACAATCTCACACGCACGCACCGATTAAATAGGCCGCAGCACGTACAACCAGCGCATGTGTGGCGCATGTGGAGCTGCTGGAGATGATGCGGGCTCTTGTGGAGTTGCGGAATTGATGGTGCCGACTCAGCGACAGCGGTTCTGGTACGGTGACAGGGGAATGCAGATCCATCGATCTTCAATGAGAGCAAGGCATATTGATTTACCTATGGGCTCTTACATTGCGGCAACAGAGATAGTTATGGACCACTAACGAAAAGGCTGTCTATATAGATTGGGTAGTTCATATACATTGTAGCTGCTCTATAATAATTTAGTCTGCTGCTGGCTCTACGAAGATGCCCACATTTAGTGAGAAGGTCTTGCCAAACCCCATCCTCATTAAAGAGTCTGAAAAAACACTTAGCTAAGTAGACATCTATTTTGAAGGTCTAGGTTTTGTATACCTAAACTAGCAAAATCTTTTTGGAGAATAAAGAACAGTCCACTTAGGAATACGATATTTTTTTATGCTCCTCACCTTGCTAGAAAAAACAAGGACAGTACTAATCTAATTTTTTAAGAACTCTTCTAAGGATTTTTTTTTAAAAAAAAAAGATAACATAAACATTTCTAAACTAGTTAGCACCGAATTTATGAGGACAAGACGTCTTCTAACAGAAAGTAAATTACCTTTTCAGCTACTAGTTTTTTCTGAAACTTCTCTTCAATGATGGCCTAATCCTCATTTGATAGTTTAATGTGGTTCCGGAGAAAGTTCTCCATAACAATCACTCCTCCTTGTACAAAAATAAAAAAATGCACAAAATTTGGCAGGGAGCAAAGGAAAAAAAAGGTTTTGGTATTTCTACCCTTATTCTAAGTCCAATGGTGGTGATGTTGCCCCTCTTTTTTTAATTTGTGATTTTACGGTTGTTTTTCTTCAACGAAGCTCCTGTTTACCCCTGAAATGTAACACCGTCTGAGATTAATTAATTAAATAACAAAAAAAACACTAGCATAAAAAAAGACAAGGATACATTTATGTCTCTCTCCTACCACTGAAATGCAATAATCCATGTATCTATGTGACTGTGTGATATTAAATTGTGCTTATGTGGATTGTTAATTAAAAATATTTTTATTTTTTAAAAAAAAAACTGCACAAAAAGCAAACTAAAGTTTGTTGTCTGAAAATAGAGGTAAAACATTACATAATAAAATAAGAGTAAAAACGCTTGGGCAAAGTCATCATTTTGTCTAATAGTTAACATTGTTAAATGAACTCAACAAATCAGGGGTAAAGTCTTTCTTCATTTAAAAATTACAGAGGTAAAATCACAAAGTTAAAAAAACGAGAATAAAATCACGAACGAACTTTGAAGCTGAGGTAGAAACGCTCAAGCCCAAAACAAATACTTCTCCATTTACACAGGAACAGGAAGGCAGCTAGAAAGATAATTACTGCTTCATAATCAATCCCCAGGAGAACTGAGCGTAGCTCAGTTGGTGAGCACTCCCGGTTGGGAGGCCACCGGTCATGGGTTCGAGTCCTCTTGAACGCATGATTTCCCACCAATAAAAATCCCCTCTCCAGATCCTACTTTGAAGCGCAGGTCTAATGGCCGTCCTATCTCACAGGATGCGGTGCCGCTGTGTATGGGTAGGGCTTGGGGTTCGGGGGTTTTTCCGCGATCCGGTGAGAAGATCCATCTTCTTAATGAAAAACCGGTGGGACATCGTCCCCCCCCCGGGTCGCGTTTTTTATAATCAATCCCCATCAGAATTACTCTAAATCAATTCTCACCTGTTCTCAAGCCATCTTGACCCCACTAGAATAACTAAAAATGACTGTACATCTATCAAAGCCTCAAGGTGCACAGACCGGTCCCAAAACAGCTGGCAGCCGAAGCCAACGAGGCAACAACAGAGCGCTCAAGGTTTAGGGCCTCTCCTCTCCCGACTCGCCGCCGCTGCCGCCCACTGCTGGTCCCCCTCCCTCCTCCTCCGGTACATCACCGGAGGCCGGAGGGAGTGGGGATCCATTGCTTTTTAATAAGTTTTTCCCCTTAGCTTGAGTCTTAGGGTTAAGTTTTTCTCCATACCAAGTTTCTTGGTATGGGAGATTTGTGTCTTCCTCCTTCTCTTCTCCGGCGACGGTGAAGGAGAAGGTTGGATTCGTTTTCTCCGTGGCGGATTCGTTGAAGATGGAGGCGACAAACTTCGACGTCAGCATCTTCATCGACATGTCTACAGGGAGATTTTTACTTCCAAACGGCGGCATCAAGGCGGAGATGATGCCGTCGCCATGGAATAATTTTCTCCAGTCCTTTCTTCGTTTTGTTGTGGTTGGATCTGACCACGATGAAGGACTAGGGAGAATACTTTTCAGGTCAGTCTTCCTCATTCTTCGGTGGCAGAAAGAATAGAAAGGAAGACACACGGAAGAAGAAGTTTCTCAACTCCGCCTGCAGGAACGTTGGCCGTCCGTTGGGCATCCATCTTGTCTGACCGAAAACAATTGTTGCCGAGTATTTGCTCGTGCGGTCATCCATACAAAGCGTCAAATAGGTTTGGTTTTGAGATCTGGAGCCTTTTACAGCGTGGGTACAATATAGATGAATTTCAGTTTCTGATAGATGCTTTTCTTCCAGAGCATTTGTAACGTGATGATGTACCCAGCTATATTTTAATATAATTCTTCTTTATCGAAAAAAAGAACAGCTGGCAGCCAGTGACACCGCTGGCGTCCGTCCGCGTCACATTTGCTCTCGCCGTCTCGTCTTTCACATTTGCTGCGACGCCGTCTCGTGTTTGTTGGCAGCAGTGATCAATCACTCATCCCCCACTCACTTTAAGAATCAAGAAGGTAGCTCGTATAGCACCTAAATTGCTCTCATCCTCATCACCATAAATGCACATCACGATTTATAAGAGTCCGTAATAGTAATAGGTAGGATTAGTTATGTACTCAGTTGATGTAGATGTGAGAAAGAAAGAGCATTTAACTTTAATGAACCCACATGTTTCTTCCACATATCCTTAGACTACGTAAATTAGATAAAATATTTGGTTGTTGCTAGTGACTATTCTCTCTTCTACTTTTTACTTGCCATGTCAGATCTAGTTGACCAAATAGCTAACTGTTGGGATACCCTAAAAGAATGTTTAGATCACTCTTGGATTATAGATCATAGGATTATAATAATCTGTTGGTGGAATTATCGTAGTCTAACCATAATCACCTATAAGGCTATAACCATAATCAACTCTCACCTGCTCTCCAGCCATCTTGATTTAGAAAATATTCGCTTCACTACTCCATAATCAATCTCCACTAGAATTACTCTGAATTTGGTAGCATTATAATCCCTATATCATCCAGGTGGCGTTGGCGTGCGTTCGTGACTTAGGTAACTGAATACGCGTTTAGGGTTGGGCGTGATCGCGAAAAAAAAAGAATTATTCTGAACCAATTCTCACATGTTCTCTTCTCTTTTGGTTGAATTATCATAGTCTAACCATAATGACCTTAAATGCGGATGATCACCTATAATCTTAGTAGGTTTTATATTTGTTTTTTTAGTCATTGCTTAAGACCTTGTTCTGAGGCTCAGGCTCTCAGCTCTCGCCTCCACGATATGCAGTCAATGGCTACCAGTTCAATCTGGCATTTTCATACTTCTGATGTCTGAATGCTCGTGGGAACTGACATGAGTCAAAGGAAATCTCAACATGGTGCTCTCTGACTGTAATTGTCGATGAAAATACATTTGGCTTGGGCTTGGGCTTGGGCTGAATACATTTGTCTGAATGCTATTGGGCTTGGGCTTAACATGTTGCGTTTCCAGTCCAGGGTCGTGTTTTTCTGTCTTCGAACCCAAAACTGAACTCGCTGTCAAGAAAGCCCACGGAGGAGGTCCGGCTCGTGGGGCCGGCGGAGGACGGCGGCGGGCGGTGGGCGGCGGCGAGCCGATGAGGGGGTGAAGACAGACCGAGCAGGGAGGAAGAAGAAATCGACACATTTCATCTCCTTGATTGAAGGCTCTGTGCCTCTGTCCACCACGAGCACTCTCAATAGTGGGCTCATCATGGTTATGGAGAAGCTACCTGCGGCGCCGAGGCTGCATTTTCGCATTCGCGGTACCTCGACCTCCGTCCGCCTCGTCTTCCCCGGCGAGCTCGCCAAGCACGCCGTCCCTGAAGCACCAAGATCATCACCGAGTTCTCTTAGGTCTGCCTCCTTCTGGCCCCTCGTACCTGTTCTGGCTGTTCAGTGCTGTTGGTTGTTGTGGTGCCTCATTTTATTTATTTCATCCATAATATATAAGCAGCACGCAGCAGCCAACAACAGGACAAGTGAAATTGTGACTGAAAGTGGATGCACGGCAAGAAAATCAGCAAAACCAATCAGATGTTTTCTGAATTTCCAGTTTCCACATCTTCCACTTCTCTGACCCTGACTGCCACATAGACAATAGTAAGTTCGAGTTTGAGCTGGCCCGCTTGGTTGAATTTCAGTGAAAAAAACTAAATTGTTCTTTTGTTCCAGATGGTTAGTCTGAACCAATTTGAAATGCATATGTCCAAATTTTCAATCCAGTCATTCATCATATTTTGATACACGATCAAAATGAGGATGTGGAGTAAAGTGAATGAATACTGATATATTGCCCACTGTTGTGGAGGTCAAACATTTACCAATAATATCTAAAGAAGGTAAATCTCCATGCATTTGTTTTCCCTTTTTCACTTGGAAAGAAAAAATACAGATCCAAAAGAGAGAGGAACTTCAATTCTGACAGCATATATGTCTTCAGCTATTTCAGATGGCAACATTTCCTAATCTACCTTCAGTTGTGACCATTGCTCTTGCAAACCTCTGCTGTTGGCGTCTTCTACGCTCACAGGGAAACATGAGGTATGAATCTCCAACGTCGTGCATCTCTTACCATCATTTGGTCCTTGATATGTTTTGAGGGACATGGCAATTCTCAAGGCATACATCATCAAATAAAGAAATGAAATCCTTGATTCACACCCTTCGTAATGACATTCTTTTTCTCTCCACATGTAGTGCGATTGTTTAAATAACAACGTTTCATGTTCTCAGAGCACTCCCTACTCTTGGTCTACTCTTCGTAATGTTGAATGTGAACATACCAAGAAATAACATGTCAATGCTATATACCTTATCATTGTATAGATCTCAGAGCGGCCTGATGAAATGTGCAAAGATAACTGATTTTGAGTTAAACTGTACCATCGAACAAACTATAGGGAAGCAAACAGTTCTCTTATTTGATTTATGTACTGCTCATTGTATTTCACATAACCAATCTACTTGCATAAATCTGAACAAAAGAAATCTAATTTTAAGCACAGAATAATAGAGTAAAAGCATCATACATATCTGCATTTATTTCATGTAAGTGACCACCTGCAAACATTTTAAGGATGGAATAATAGAGTTGAAGTATCACAAACAGCTTGGCTATTTTTCAGCTCTACTTATTTACTGCTGTTTGCCAATCACTGCAGAATTTTTCTACTTCATGTTCCACCCCAAGAGGTTTGACAAAGATGAGGTATGAATCTCTGATAGCATGCATCTCAGTGACTGCATCCTGTATCGATGTCCTCTCTCTAGGTTGTTTCCTCGAGCAGGATATCCCTAGAGCAATGACATGAACCAAACATTTCTCAATTCTGTTTCTTATATTGTTGTCAAAGGTTTCTGTGTGCAGCCACATTGTGGTATCGGCTATCTCCCAGATTTTATCTGGAAATGCATCCACCGAAAACTTGTGTCGATCCATTGAACCTCTAAACATATCGTCTGTTGGGCTCCTTCCTGTAAGAATCTCGAGCAGCAATATGCCGAGGCTATAAACATCACCAAGAGTTGTGATGGGAGAACCTTCTCCATACTCTATGATTTTGCCAAAAAAAAAAATAACACAAGGAAGTATAGATCAACATTCCATTTTTACAGAAGGACTGTGAATAATAAAAGAAGAGCAAAACACAATAGTTACCAGGTGCGACATAGCCAATGGAGCCTCTTAAGACAATTGTGCTATTGGAATTTTGTTGACTTCTATTTTCACTTTCTGAAATGATTCTAGATATGCCAAAATCTCCAACTCGGGCACTCATGTCTTCTGCAAGAAGGATGTTGCTTGGTTTGAGATCACAGTGGACGATTGGTGGCTGGCAGTGATTATGAAGATACTCCAGAGCATCCATGATATCAACAACAATATCTAGCCTTTGTCCAAGGCTGAGAGTATTATTCGAAGTGGGCATGCCAGATTCTATATGGAGCCAACGATTCAAGCTACCGTTTGGCATGAACTCAAAAACCAATGCCTTGAAATCCTGACCTTGTTCATTGATGCTTGAGCAGCATGTGATGATCTTCATGAGGCAGCGGTGGCGCACCCTTCTCAGTGCCTCACATTCAGCTACAAAACTTTTAGTAGAGCCCGATTGTTCAAGGTCAAAAACCTTTATAGCCACAACATCAGTTCCCTCACCTTGAAAAGCACATTTATAGACTGTCCCAGAGCTCCCTTTGCCAAGCAAATTAGCTTCTGAGAATCCATTGGTTCCATTTGATAATGCATGATAAGAAACCCTTTCGTACTGTTCGTCAACCATTGGTTGTCCAAATGCGCCCTTCTGCTTTCGTGTTTGCTTCCTGTAGATCAAGTGGACAAGTGGAACAACAATAGCTAATAATAGGAGTGCAAAGGTTGTTGCTAGTGCTATTTTAAGATACTTTAATTTCCGTCTTCTCTTGTTTTCCACAGGATTTGTCTTGCATGGAACTAAATGAAGCTGGGGTATTCCTCCACAGAGCCTGTTATTTCCGGTGATCGACAGGTTAGCAAAATTTCTGAAAATCCCTTCTTTTGGCACTTCCCCTTGCAGATTGTTGAAGGACAAATCCAACATCCACAATGATGTTAAATTCTGTAGAACTGCAGGGATTGGTCCTGACAAATTGTTGCGTGCCAGATACAATTGTTCAAGGCCACTGATACTTCCAAAGGCACCAGGAATAGTACCAGACAACTCATTCACTGATAGGCTGAGTGTAGTTAGACCTTTACTTAGATTAATAGGCATGGGTCCGCTAAATAAGTTGTTGTCCAACCTAAGTTCTTGAAGCACAGTGCAGCCCCCAATACTTTCAGGTATCTCGCCAGATAATTGGTTTCCTGATAGAACCAACTTGTTAAGGTTGACTAAGCTACCAACTTCAGAGGGGAGAGGTCCTGATAGAGAATTGTATGACAAGTCTAATGAACCGAAAGAAAGAAGTGGTTTGAAAATCTCTTTGGGGATGGAACCTGTCAGGCGGTTCATTGACAAATCAAGGGAAAATATACTCTTCAGCTTCCCTATGCTCACTGGAATTGGTCCCTCTAGATTGCAAAAATATGCATCAAGGATAACTAACTTTGAGAGGTTTCCAATAGATGAAGGTATTTGCCCTGACAAGTTAGTATTGAATAAACCAAGCCTAGTTAAGTTTGCTAGTTTGCCGATGCTATATGGAATTTCTCCAACTACAGTAGTATTGAAAATACCAAGGATTTCAAGGCCCACCAGATTGCCGATCGCAGAGGGGATGCTTCCCCAAATGCCAGTGTTGCCCAGGAGGAGGATTTGCAGGGTTGTTGAGAGATTCACTAGTGAGCTTGGTAGGTGGCCAGTTAAGGCGATGTTGTCCATTATGATTAATTGCTGGAGCTGGCTGCAGTTTGATAATGAAGCGATAAATTCCCACCCCTCCACATCATTGGCTTCTAGCATGTTGTCAAACAAGATTAGATGTTGCAGAGATTGTAGCCTCCCCACCCCTCGAGGCACATATCCACTGATCATATTTTGTCCGAGGTCGAGTATTTGGAGGGATGTGAAGTTAGAGAGTGAATAAGGGATGAACCCAGTGAACTGGTTTCCTCGAAAGTTAATGAGCTGTATACGGGGAAACTTATTTCCGATATCGGTAGGAATACTACCATCAAGCATGTTGACCTGAATCTGCAGCATTTCCAAGGAAGAGAAATTGTAAAGGGAGATTGGAGGCTTGCCAGAGAGATTGTTGAAGGAGAGATCAAGAAACCGGAGATCCTTGAGGACACCAAGACTAGCCGGGATATTACCATGTAGCTGGTTGAACGCGAGACCCAGAACCCTCAATGATGACAAGTTGGCCAGCGACGCTGGGATCCCCCCAGTAAGGTTGTTGTTCTGCAAGTCAAGAAACTCGAGACGTGTCAGCCTGTCACCGAGATCAGGGGGCACGTTCCCATGGAGCTTGCTGAAGTCGATGCGCATGATCACCAGATTGATGCAAGAGCTCAAGTTGGCAGGGAGAAGGCCAGAGAAGGCATTCACACTCAAGTTGAGGGTATGTAGGTGGTGCAGACGACCTAGGCTCGCAGGGATGCTCCCGCTGAATTCATTGGAGTTCAGGTTAAGAGTCCTCAAGGATGATAGGTTTCCAACAGCAGGCGAAAGGACGCCGGTGAGGCCACGGGATGGTAGGCTGAGTGCTACTACTCGCCGGAGCCTACCTGCGCACCTCACCCCTTCCCAGCTGCAGTGCCCATACCCACCGGTGGTGCTGCGGTTCCACGAAGCAAGCGGGTCATTGTACCCGCCGCTGATCGCCGCGGCCTCCTCATCGTCTTCTGCGGCCACCATCCGCATCGAGGCCAGCATCAACATGGAGGCGGACAGCAACAGTAAGCACGCCGACGACATTGCCGTGCCTATTGCATTGGCACACATTGGAGGAATTGGGGAACAGATAGATACTATTGTTGACTAATGGGCCCTTTGTACGCTTTTGTGTGCAAGCACTTGCAGGCTGCTGATGGCTGATGCCATATTTATAGTTCTCTTGATAATAACAGCGGCGTCATCGACCATTTGCCGCCCGCCATGACATGTACGCGCGTGGTTGCACGCTCCAAGTCAACACCGAGTTGATCGACACCTACCACATGTGAAGGTGAAGCTCTGTGTCCTCCTCCGTGCCACAAGTCAACAAGTGTCAACTTCCAGGACGCAGGCCTGGGAATCTTATCGCTCTGTTTTGTTTTTTCTCCTTTGTGAGAAATTATTGTCATATGCTCGATGTCACCTCGCGTTGAAATTTCGCCTGTGATGCGGTTGGTGACCATACAAGTTCCTTTTATCAATTTGTTATACTGATGATGAAATCTTATACGGTGTTTACATTTTTTAGCAAACTTTTACGTGTTTATTATTGATGATGGTCACGTTTTCGTGGGCTAATCTAGCGCCCACAACCAGAACCACCATGCAGACAGAGCTACTTTTGTGGATTTATTAGAAAAAATATAAAAGTAGCACCCCTCCGTTTTAAACTGTAGATTGTTATAATCTGTATAATTTTATACAGATATATAGTTTTTAAACATATTTAGATATACACTATATCTATCTAGATATACTCATATAATAAAAGCTATATATTATATTCAAAATGTCTAAACTGATTTAGAACATGCTTGGATCTTCTAAAAAAATAAAAATGAGGTTGAAAAATGAGAGATCCAAACACTTGGATTCTAGAATCTAACTATCGACCCCAAATCTACTATTTGTAGATTTCACTACGCGACAATAATCATCTGAGCATGAGATTCAGACATCCGCCATCTTTTTTCCAGAAAGAATGCAGAATCTCACTATAAGAATGAAAATATGATATAAACATCCCCTTTCTTTTCGTTCGTAAACTTAAACCAGCAGATTAATAGTCCGAAATATCAGGAGATATCCGAAAGTTCTCCTTTGTTCCTTAGAAAAGGGCCAAATGGGTTTACAGATTTCGCAAACTGGTGAAAACAAATAAGAATTTATATTTTAAATACACCAAACAAACCCTGGTACCATACGCCACAAGTCCACGTGCGGCTACGAGGGATCAAACTCACAACTCAACAAGCCTTACACGTTGATTTCTTACCACTATGTATTAGTCTATTATAGTCACTGACTAAGTGTACAATTCTTTTATGTTTACTTTAATAAATATTGTAATACACATTTAAGACTATAAACAAATTCAAATAAAAAATGAACTAAAAACTTTAAATCTCTTCAAGTACTACAACTTTAGTCTAAACTTTGTTCATTTGAGGTCATTTCAAAATCTGAAAACTTAATAGAATTTCAAGCACTAAATGGTTTCAAATTAAAAGATGTGTCAACTACAAAATTGCACATCTCTTCAAGTGCTGCAACTTTGGTTGAGGTCATTTCTCTATCCGAGGTATTCTGAAATTTTAATTTAAAATTTTAAATTATTTTTAGTAGCAGTAAGTTAAGAAAATCGCCAGTGTAAATATACATAAGAAAAATATGTTTGTGTAAGGAAGATAGACCGCATGGGTCATTTAGTTTGGATTTTGGCATTTGATGGTAACATGGACTAACATAATTTGCTAGTGTTTTTTATATAATTCAAAGGTGCAAGAGTGGATTTAGACTTGGGCGGGTGTGACCTAGATGATCTGATACTTCATGCAAGACATTAGAAGTAACAAAGAAGACATACAAGACATGCAAGAGTCATGGCACAGTATGGAACAAGCCGAAGAAACGGGTCAAGAAAGGGTTTTAGGGGCATCATACTAAAAGCGACGGACTAGACCCTGAGGGGCATTATACCATACGCTAGTCCAAACCCTAGCCAAGGCCTCTGCGATGGTATCAGATCAAGCGAGGAGAAGGCGTCAGATTAAACATTCCACTTGTTCAGTATGGCAGTATCAAACCAAAGTGACAGTCTGACAGTGAGCAGAGAGGTTCCATAGAGAAAAAAAGGACGTTGCACTGGTCTAACAACCAACGTCGGACTAAGCATTACTAAGGCGTGCCCCAACGGTTAGCAACGACTTTTTCGACAAGTTACAATTGTGAGACACCGGACCCAAGTGAATGGTGCGAAGACTGTCCTCCACGCTCCGCCAACTTCACGGGTAACCACTGTCCTCCATGGTCTCAACGCATATCACCACTCGTCCTCGACCGTACGATCACCAAGATCTCGTGCACGTGTCTTAACTTGGTCAATTGCTGACTTGACCAAAGTTAATGTGTCTGCACCGTCCATCGCACTAGTCCTCGGTGCATCGGTCCAAACCTCCACGTTCGTCCTTCACCGTACTATTCCCACTCCATCGATATGAACTCGCTTGACCTTCACTATTGCAGTCGACTGTCCTAACGCTCAACACCTCACATCACAAGACAAGAGATTTGCACACACCAATACTCAACACCAAACCAATGCTCAGTAATCTCGTGAGAATCATCTGACACTATACATGGGCACATGTCTACCATGTGTAAGAGCATCTCCAACAACTTGGTAAATCAAGTTGATATCCTTATAAATTTGGCAAAATCACAAAAATCTCTCTCCAACAACTTGGTAAATGAACTTGCTATTTATCCAAACTTGCTATCCAGGGGTGCCGCACGCGGATATATCCGCGCGCGGTGTGGGTTGCTATCGCACTCTTTTCGGCGTCGCTGGCTCCCTCCCGCGCGAGTTCCTCGTCTCCCGCGGGCGCGAAGCACTTCCCGCGCCGTCCCGATTTCCTCTCCCGTGCTCTTCTTCCCGTCGCGCCCCGTCCCTGCTCTTCTTCCCGTCGCGAGGAAGGTCACGCCGCCGCTGTGAATCCATCAGGTACGTACTCACCGTCTTTGCTAGGGCTAGGACGCCGCCGGTGCTGCTGTTCCTCGCCGGTGCGGGGAGGAGGTGCCGCGGCCGCCGTTGAGGCGCCGGCGATGCCGTTGTGACGAGAAAAGTTAACGGGGCTCTTCGTTCGCTTAGCGGGCCTCTTCGTTCGTTAGCGGTCTTTTTCATTTTGGCAAGGAGTTGTTGTAGAGAAGTTTTTTTTTTGAGTTGCTTTGAAATAAATTAGCAACTTCTGCTAAAACTTAAGATTTAACAAGTGAATTTTACCAAATTATTGGAGATGCTGTAAACAGATACAAGAGATGTTGCTAGAGTATCTCCAACGCTGATACAGTTAGTTTGGTTGGCTTCTTTGTTGAACGTAAGTCTCCGTTTCTTAACGTAGAAATGACTTCTTTCTTTTCCTCATCTGTCTTCAATAAATCTTTTATCACATTAGCAAAAACACTTACCATATGGAAATATTTCTAGTATTTGTATTGGAACTTGGCAGTGTCCATGTCCTTATCAGGTGGAGACCAAAGGTCAAGGCACGCGCCAGGACGCTGATGTGAATGCAGCAACCAATGAGACAATGACTTACGGAAAACAATGATCTCATATAACGACCTGCACACAAAAATAGTCATTGTGCTCAGTTCATGCTCTCGTCACCTAGAACTGCAGTCATTGGCTAGCAGTTCAATCTTTCTATGGTCAAAAGAATCAGCTTCTGGAAATCCTCAATGAGAAGGAAGTCAACAGTGTGGCATTTTCTTCCTTTAATTTTTTTTGAGAATTATTTTCTTCCTTTAATACTGACCAAAGATACGAGTCGAAGACATCAAGAATCAGCCTTTGGGACAGGGACAGCCCGTCCTCCATGTGTTCTGACAGGGACATGGAGCACTCCGACTGACATCATCGCTGAAAACATTTGGCCCAAGGCCGAGCAACCTAGCGCCTTGTGGGTTGGGCTTGGGCCTAACAAAGCAAAAAACAAACATGCCATCGTTTCCAGTCCAGGGCCCGTATTTCTCTATCTTTCAGCGCAACACTGTCAAGAAAGCCCACGGAGAAGTGTATCCCGTGACCGACGGCGGCGACCACCAGTACGGCGGCGGGCGGCGGTGAGCCGGCGAGGGGGCGTAGAGAGACGGAGCGGTGAAGAAAGAAGAAGCTGACACATTGCATCTCCTCCAACGCTCTGTCCATGATGAGCTTCCTCATAGCAGCCTCATCATGGAGAGGCTGCTGCCCGCGGCGGGGAGGCCGCAAGGCTACGGTGCGGCATTCGCGGCGCCCCGACCTCCGTCCGCCTCATCGTCCCTAGCGGGCTCGCCAAGGACGCCGTCTCTGAAGCACCAAGATCGTCACCAAGTTCACCTCCTCTTAGGTCTGCCTCCTTCTGGCCTCTAGTACCAGTTGTGGCTGTTCAGTACTGTTGGTGGTTGTGGTGCCTCATTTTATTGAAGTTGTAAATGAAATTGGATGCTCCGCAAGCAAATCAGCAAAACCAGTCGGATCTTTTCTGAATTTAAAAGGTAATCTCCATGCATTTGTTTTCCCATTTTCACTAAGAAAAATACAGATCCAAAAGATGGAGAAACAACAATTCTGACAGTATATTTGTCTTTAGTTATTTCAGGTGGCAACATTTCCTAATCTGCCTTCAGTGGTGGTCATTGCTCTTGCAAATGTCTGCGGCTGGCGTCTTCTGAATGAAGCTAACAGGGAAACATGAGGTATGAACTCCTGACGCCGTGCATCTCTCACTATCATTCGGTCTCTGGATATGTTTTGAGCAGGACATAGCAAGCCTGAAGGCATAAATCCTCAAATAAAGAAACAAAATCCTTGATCTACTCTTCATAATGACATTCATTGACTCCACATGTAGTGAGATTGTTTAAATACTAATGTTGAATGTTCTCAGAGCACTCCCTATACTTGATCTACTCTTTGTAATGTTGAATGTGAACATACCAAGCAATATCATGCCAATGCTATATGTCTTCTCATTTGTCTAGATCTCAAGAGTGCCCCTACACCAAATGAGATGTGCCAAATAATTGATTTTGTATTAAACTGTACCATCATACAAACTACATGGAAGCAAAAAATTATCTTATTTGATTTATATACTGTTCCTTGTATTTCACATAACCCATCTACTTGCATAAATCTGAACTTACAAATCTAGACGTCTAAGGACAGAATAATAGAGTCAAAGCATCATACATATCTTCATTTATTTAATAGTCGAAATATCATAAACAACTTGTTCATTTTCAGCTCTACTTATTCACTGTTGTATAAAAATTACTGCAAAGTCATTCCTGCTCCATCTTCCACCGCAAGTTGTCTAGCAAACTTGAGGTATGAGTCTCTGATAGAATGCATCTCGTTGACCGCATCCTTTATAAGTGTCCTCTCTCTAGGTTGTTTTCTAGAGCACGATACCCCGAGAGCAATGACATGAACCAAACATTTCTCAATTATGTTTCCTGTATTGCTGTCGTTGGTGCTAGTGTGCAGCCACATTGTCTTATCTCGCTATCTCCCAGTTTTATCCGGAAGAGCATCTTACGAAAACTTATGTAGATCCATTGAACCTCTAAACATATCATCTGTTGGGCTCTTCCCTGTAAAAACCTCAAGCAGCAATATCCCGAGGCTATAAATATCACCAAAAGTTGTGATGGAAGAACCTTCACCATACTCTATTATTGTGCAAAAGAAAAAGGAAGTGTTGATTAGCATGCCATATTTATCGGAGGATTTGGAATAATGAAATAAGAAAACATAGCATTTACCAGGAGCAACGTAGCCAATGGAGCATCTTATGCCAACTGTGCTATTGGAATTTTGTAGAATTTTACTTTCACTTTCTGAAATGATTCTAGATATGCCAAAATCTCCAACTCGGGCGCTCATGTCTTCTGCAAGAAGGATGTTGCTTGGTTTGAGATCACAAGGATGATTGCTTGGTAGGGCAGTGATTATGAAGATAGTCCAATGCATCCATAATATCAACAACAATATTGATCCTTTGTCCAAAGCCGAGAGTATTGTCCAAAGTGGGCATTCCGGATTCTGTATGGAGCCATCGATTCAAGCTACCATTTGGCATGAACTCAAAAACCAACGCCTTGAAATCCCGACCTTGTTCATTGATGCTTGAGCAGCATGTGATGATCTTCATGAGGCAGCGGTGGCGCACCCTTCTCAGTGCCTCACATTCAGCTACAAAACTTTTAGTAGAACCCGATTGTTCAAGGTCAAAAACCTTTACAGCTACAACAGTTCCCTCTGCTTGGAATGCACATTTATAGACTGTCCCAAAGCTTCCCTTACCAAGAAAATTGGCTTCTGAGAATCCGTTGGTTCCATTTGATAATGCATGATAAGAAACCCTTTGATACTGTTCCTCAGCCATTGGTGGTCTAAATGTGCCCTTCTGCCTTCGTGTTTGTTTCCTGTAGATCAAGTGAATGAGTGCAACAATAATAGCTAATAATAAGAGTGCAAAGGTTGTTGCTAGTGCTATTTTAAGATACTTCAGTTTCCGTCTTCTCTTGTTTTTCACAGGATCTGTCTTGCAGGGAACCAAATGAAGCTGGGGTATTCCTCCACAAAGCTCGTTATTTCTGGTGATCGACAGGTTAGCCAAATTTCCAAAAATACCTTCCTTTGGCACTTCCCCTTGCAGATTGTTGAAGGACAAATCCAGCATCCACAACGATGTTAAATTCTGTAGAATTGCAGGGATTGGTCCTGACAAATTGTTGTGCGCCAGATACAATTGTTCCAGTTCGCTGATACTTCCAATGGCATCTGGAATACTACCGGACAACTCATTCACTGACAGATTGAGTGTAGTTAGAGCCTTGTTTAGATATCGGGGTATGCTTCCGTTAAATAAGTTACTGTCCAACCGAAGTTCTTGCAGCACTGTGCACTTGGCAATACTTTCAGGTATCTCGCCAGACAGCTGGTTTCCAGATAGAATTAGTTGGTTGAGATTCTGTAAGGTACCGACCTGGGAGGGAAGAGGTCCGGATAATGAATTGTATGACAAGTCTAAGTAACTGAAAGGAAGTTCAAAAATCTCTCTTGGAATGGAACCGTTCAGGTGGTTCATTGACAAATCGAGGGCATGTAAACTCTTTAACTTCCCGATGCTTGGTGGAATTGGCCCCTCTAGATTGGTACTAGAGGCATCAAGGGTAGCTAACTTTGAGAGATTTATGATAGATGAAGGTATTTGGCCAGACAAGTTACTATGGTACAGATAAATTTCAGTCAAGTTTCCTAGCTTGCCGATGCTATCTGGAATTACTCCGGATATGGAAGTATTATGTGCATCAAGGAATTCAAGGCCCACCAGATTGTCGATGGCCGAAGGGATGCTTCCCTGGATCCCAGTAACGCTAAAGTCGAGGTCTCGTAGGGTTGTTGAGAGATTCACTAGTGAGCTTGGAAGGTACCCAGTGAAAGCAGGGTTCCTGGAGATATCTAATCGCTGGAGCTGGCTACAGTTTGACAAAGAAGCAATAAATTCCCACCCCTCACCATCGTTAGCTTCTAAATTGTTTATCAACAATTTTAGATTTTGCAGATTTTGTAGTTTCCCCATGGTACGAGGCACATATCCACTAAGCATATTTTGTCCTAGGCGGAGTTCCTGGAGCATTGTGAGGTTGGAGAGTGAAGCAGGGATGGGCCCAATGAACTGGTTATACATATAGTCAAGGATTTGCATGCTGGGGAACTTACTGCCGATATCCGTAGACATACTACCACTGAGCATGTTACTCTGAATCTGCAACTTTTCCAAGGATGACAAATTGTAAATGGATATTGGGGGCACACCAGAGAGGTTGTTGAAGCCAAGATTAAGATACCAAAGTTCCTTGAGGACACCAAGGCTAGCTGGAATAGTACCCTCGAGCTGGTTGAATGAGAGACCCAAATAACTCAAAGATGACAGTTTAGCCAGCGATGCTGGGATCCGTCCTGTAAGGTTGTTGTAGTGCAGCCTGAGCATCTTGAGATGTTTCAGGTTGTGACCGAACTCAGATGGCAAGTTGCCGCTGAGATTGTTGAAGTCGATGGCCATGACCGTTAGACTGGTGCAAGAGCTCAGGTTGGCGGGGAGTGGGCCAGAGAAGGCATTGTGGCTCAAGTTGAGCGTATGGAGATGCTGCAGACGACCGAGGCTCGCGGGGATGCTCCCGCTGAACCCATTTGAGCTCAGGTTCAGAATCCTCAAGGATGAGAGGTTTCCAACAAAGAGCGATAGGACGCCGGTGGAGCCCATGAGACGGGCTCAACGCCACCACTTGCTGGTGCTTTCTCCAAAGACGACCCCCTCCCGCCTGCAGTACCCACCGATGGTACTGCGGTTCCATGAAGCAAGCGGGTCATTGTACCGCCGCTGATCGCCGCGGCCTTGAAGGCCGCCAGCCGCAGCCTCTCAAGTCGCCTTCTGCGGTCACCAGTGTTGAGACCAACATGGAGGTGGAGAGGAGCAGCAAGCACACTGAGGGCATTGCCATTGCCATTGCCATTGCCGCGCATGTTGCTTTGGTACACATTGGGGGGGGTAAATACTGATGGGTGGCCGCCTTTGGTGTATAAGTGTGTGCATGCGCATGCAGCCAGCTGATGCCACATTTATAGTCAGATACTGAACTAAGAGCAACTCCAACACTACCCCATATTCACTTGGCAAATCCTAAATTTTGCCAAAACCATAAAATAGCCCCTCCAACACTACCCTATCCTCACTTGGCAAAATAGGATGGTTGGCAAAAGGGGGCCAGAACGGCGCATCTTTGCGCGCGGGTGAAGACTTGGCATCGGTGATTTCGGGCTACTCCGCCCCTCCTCCCGCGCGCGCCAACTCTTCCCGCGCGCTTCCTCCTCCCGCGCGCGCCGTAGACAGATCGGACTCCAATATATCGTCGCGCCAAGTCCCTTCGTCCTCCCGCGGTCTTCTTTGTTTCCATCTCGTAGTCGCGCCGCCGCCGAAGGAGACCGAGCGACAACGGTGCCTGCTGGTGGCGCCGGGCATGGCTTCGACGGCTGCTGAAGGTGGTGCCAGTCAGGGCAGCAGATCGACGGCGGCTTCCATAGGTATTCCTTCCATCCTCCCTTGTTTATCCAGTACACAGCAAGTTGGCAAGGGGATTGATAGATTATGGGAGGGGAATTGATAGATAGAAGGGGAATTGATAGGTTTACTTTTTAATCTTCCATCCATCCTCGCAATTGATAGATAGAAGGGGAATTGTGGTTCTTGATGGTGCTAGATTTGGTTCTTTTTTGATGCTGTACATATTGATGGAACCCTATACCGTAGTGGAAGGGGATGTATAGATCCATGGAGTTGTAATTGAAGATATATGCTGCGGTTTATGATGCTAGTTTTATTTTATGCCGTACACATCTTGCTGATCATACATATATCATGTACAGCCGATGCAATGCAAGGAGAAGGTTTTTTGTCTGACATTCTTTTCAATGGAGTTTCCAACGAAGTTGATGGTGAACTTGTTGGTCTCAACGACCTTGACATTCCGATGACTCAAGATAACGATGTGCAAGAAGTGCAAGAAGTAGAGGCAAGTGCTACCCAAAAGAAATTTAGCAAGAGGACCAAAAATTTCTTTTTCAAGGAAGACGAAGTTATATGCGATGGCTGGTTGAAAATTAGCAAGGATCCAATTCACGGTGCCAATCAAAGTCGTGCATCGTTTTGGAGGAGAGTTCATGCTTATTTTGTGAAGAACAAGCAGACTGCTGCTGAGAGGTCACAAAGTTCCATTATGCACAGGTGGCTTATTATTCAGGCGTCAGTAAACAAGTATTGTTCGTGCGTAGAGGCGATTGAACGAAGGAATCAGAGTGGGACGACTATTGAAAACAAGGTATTTGACATCTATTTAACTTTTTTCAGTTTTGGTACACTTAAAAATTTTATACACATTGATCACAAATTTAATGTGCAGATCGCTGCGGCCTCCAAGATGTACACTGATCTAGACAAAGAAAAGAAGTCATTCACTCTAATCCACTGTTATGATATACTGAAGAAGGAGGACAAGTGGGTAGCAAAGATGATAGAGCTTGCTGAGCTAGAGAAAGAAGCAAAGAAACCAAAGAAGGCCTCCAAGAAGTCCAGGGCAAGGGATGAGGAAGCAACCATGCATGTTGGAGCAAGGGAAGAAGATGATGACACCCCTGAACCCCCAAAGAAGGCTGACGGGATCAAGAAAACAAAACAGAAACTTAGGCGTGGTGGGGTAGCTGAACTTTGCTTGGAGGCTATAGAAAACATGTGGGCAAAGAAGGAGGTTTTGGACAAGGAAAAAGAGAAGGCGAAGGAGGAGAGGTTCAAGCAAACACTTGAGGTAGACAAGGCTGCAAACGAAAATGATGCTAAACTTGCGGAAGCGAAGTTGATGAAAGAAGAAAAAGAAATCATGCAAGTTGACAAGAGCAAACTCGACTCCATTCAGCTCGAATACTACGAGATGATGCAGAGGAAGATCATCGCTCGTCGTATGGCAAATTGATCAAGATCGAATCATGCAAGTGGAGAAGAAGAAACATAAATATTTGCAAGTTTCTATGTACCTTCGATTATCATTTTAGTTTCTATGTTCCTTCATATCAGTTTCTATGTAATCAGTAAACCTGAAATATTTGCATTTTAGTTTGTGAAAAATTTGAGTGAAATCTGAAATATGTGTGCTGCTGCTGCTCTCTTTTAGTTTATGTGTGCTGCTGCTGCTCTCTGAAATATGGGCAAAGAAGGAGCGCACCAAAATTATCTCGTCAACTCCTTGATGGGCAGTGCACTTGTGGCGAGCGCTCTCTACTTTGGGAATCTGGTCCGATCCACAGCTCTCAAGTATGATGTGGATTTGTGTCAAGTGTCGTCGATTCGGCTACCATCTCTATCGCCGAGGTCTCTGCTTACAACCATGGAGGATGGTGGACTAGGGCTCATCAACCGTGATGACTCCAAACTTTACATGTGGTCAAGGAACGAAACTCATCAAGTACATGCTAAATGGAAAAGAAGAATCATTCAACTTAAGACATTGTTCCCTGTTGATGTTGATGTAACCAAACTTTATGTGACTGGCTTTGTTGTCCATGTCATCTTCATGTGGATGTGCGATCATGATGCGGTCTATGCAATTGATCTAAGGACCTATAAGGTGAAGAAGCTATATGAGGGCACAATTTACACCATCCTTCCGTTCACGAGCTTCTTCACTCCGTACATCCCTCCTAATATGATGTGTCACAATGTAGAAATATGGATGATGATTTATGCCAAGAAAATGAATATGTTTTTCTATACTTCAGAGCCTGCTGACATTTATCTTTTGAAATCTGTGTATTTCTGTAGTGTTACGAGTGGCCAACACAAATGAGGGAGAGAGTGCTGGTGCTTCAACTGCTGAACAGACCAAATCTACTGGCAAGAGGTTTTCTTGGCAATGGAAAATTTGGTGTTGGTAGTTGCAATGGAAGTGATAACAATATTAGCTTTATAGTTTTTTTTTTCGCAAACGTGCGCTGCACGTGTCGTATTAAGAGAAGATAGAGTTGGTTATATTCTACCTGACCGAAACGAGATGCCTCGGTCTAGATAGACGACACACTTACACAAGTCGCCGGCTTTAACGGCGCTGCTTCGAGTGATGTACTAAGCTAAGCCTACTTGTGTGCCGCAGCATCCGCTTTGGGGGGTAGCCGCTAGAAGTTGGACAGCTGTGCAAGGGTTCTGCACCCCACGGCGGTCCACTCAGCCGCCTCTTCCCAAACGCGCAGAACGACGGTTGCCGGGTCGCAGGCGATGTTGTCGAAGGTCCTGCGGTTCCGTTCCTTCCAAACGCACCAGGTCACGAGTAGCACCAGCGAGTCGAACCCTGGAAGTAACTCTGCAGACTTCCTCTTCCTCGTTGCGAGCCACCAGTCTACCAGCTGGTCATCCTGCAAAGGGGCTAAGCTGGAGAGTACCAGTCTTGTGCAGATACGGTGCCAGACCTCCCGTGTGAACACGCATCCCGCCAGGAGGTGCTTTGCGTGCTCCGGCTCTTGCAGGCACAAAATGCACGAGTCGTCCTGCTGTAGCCCATGTCTCTTGCGTCTCTCCGCAGTCCATAGCCTGCCATGAAGGGAAAGCCAGAAGAAGAACTTGACCTTCGGAGGCGCTTTAGTGGCCCACAGTTCTTTCGCACCACGGAGGGAGGTTCTGCCCTCAAAGAACGCACGGTAAGCAGAGGAGGAAGAGTAGGAGCCGTCCGGCGACCATCTCCAGTGCACGCGATCCTCCGTCTCCTGATTGAGATGCACCTCCTCGAGTAGGGTCTAAAGACGAATGAACTGTGTTGCGAAGGGCAACGTGGGTGCCGCCTCCGCGTCCCATGCCCACTGGTTGCCCGGCAACGCTTCCCTGACTGTACGGCGACGCTTCCGCCGTGGTACAGCATTGTAGAGCAGGGGGGCTAAGCTGCACAGCCGGCCGTCAGGGTGCCACGAGTCAGTCCAGAAGAAGACCTTCTCCCCACTCCCCACTGAGAACGTGGTGGAAGCAGCGAACATGTCAGCCACATGACGTTCCGCTTTAGCCGGGAGGCGACTCGAGGGCAGTTCTGGGGTAGCACGCCGCGCCCATTCCCATCTCAGACGGAGTGCCATGCCCAAGTCCGGCAGACCAAGGCCACCCAGGTCGCGGGGGGCGCAAGTCGCGGGCCAAGCAACACGGCATTTGCCAGCCGCAGTCGCCGCCGCGCCCGCCCACAGGAAGGTCCGCCGCGTCTTGTCAATAGCACGGATGGCCCAAGGGGACAACACACAGCAAATTGAGACGTGAACCGGAACGGCCGACAGTGTCGTTTTGGTGAGCAGTGCCCTGCCAGCCACGTTCAGCAGACCCGCCTTCCAAGTGGGCACTCTAGCCGCAATGTTGTCGACGATGGCCTGCTCCCTTGCTCGCGGCAATCTGCGGACCGATAGCGGTGCGCCCAAATACTTGGTGGGAAACTCCTCGACGCGACACGGAAAGGTCTGAAGGACCACGTCGATGTCGTCCTCGGCACAGGCAATTGGCGTGAGGGTGCACTTGTCGATGTTGATCGCCGTCCAGAGGCTCCCGCGAACAGCTGTAAGATATGTT